>JAOTQY010000039.1:17704587-17717651 GCA_026413445.1 Dolichallabes microphthalmus
TTCAATAAATACCGTACCGTGCCATTCATACCGAGGTATTACCGTACCGTGAAGTTTTGATACTGTTACATCCCTAGTTTTAAGGTATGTCACCATCATTCCTGCGATATTTCGCATAACTCGCAAAAAAAAGGTCGGTTTCAGAGCATGGAACTGTTTATGATGACTGGATGAATATCAAGTTAGTAGCAATAATCCACAGTTATTAAAAGGTCAGACACCGGATCAATCAGCACGTCCATAGCAGAGACATATAAATGATTTTAACGGTCTGGTAGAAGTTTATACTGTAGCTGTGAAAGGTTTTAAGAGCTAGTCGAATAATCCTTTCGAGTCTGGATCTTCCAAAGGTTTTCTTCCTGATGAGTTTCCCCATCACCATAATCTCTGGTTTGCTTGTGACGCAATGGTGGTCAAAAGTATTGGAACGACCGTGGAATTCAGTGTTTTAATGACAAACATTTCGAAAGATAAGCTATCATTTATTTTATGCAATGAAATTCCAATGTTAAAATTCCTTTGTCCTTCAAAACCTGCTGGATCCGGCTGGGCACAGAGACAAAAAGCGGTGTGACTCGTTCAGTCCGTGCCTGCTTGATTGCTTCCTGAAGACCATGTACAGAAATTTGCCAAAGAAGTTCGCAATTCACTTGAGAATTCCTTTTGTTTTGTTTTTATATTTTTGTGCAGACGTGGACACCACAGCTTCAGAAAGTCGAAGTCCTGCCACATATTTATTCCATGCAATAACTAAAGCATCTGATTCTAATTAGCACAACTCTTCAGCCAGATAGCCTCAAACTAATTAGTGACATCAACTGTTTTGTGACAACTATAATACATGGCATATGTTGTCTTAATACTTTTGGTCACTGTAGATTAACATCTTGATGCGGGTTTCTGTGAAGCCGTTCTGTGACAGTATCTGTCGTTAAAAGCACTATAAAAGTCAAATAAAATGTTAAGATGCTTTCAGTATAACGTTGCATTTGACTAGATCTCATAATCCATCATTTGAGACATCTGAAAAGATTTAACTTCGGATCAAGACACATAGACACATTAGCTAGTTAAATCCATAACACTGATCACACAATTAACTGTTTTGGAGGGAGGAAATGTCAGCTGGCTAGCTTGTGGCTAACAAACACACACACACACACACACACACACACATTTTCTTTGGAGGCATTGTGTTATTTTTTTCTCTCTCATGAATTCCACTAGCAAGTTTAGTCAGATTAAGCACTGATCATGCGAGAGAGAGTGCTTTTGTGCTGGTGATGTGGTCGTCCAAATGAAAGCATCACAGCCGCGCTGATATGTAGCACGACAGCTAGAGGGGGGTAAAATAAGGAGGTGCTGGACAGCCCTGTAAATCTGTTTCTCTTAAATTTCCACTTATTGTGCTGTAAAATATCCCTTGATTCGGGGTTAGAGAGGGATTTGGGAATCAGCCTTGTCTCAGAAGCTAGTTATCTTTGTAGCTTGCCTTAGGCGTAAATAAAACAACACTGAGGCAAATTGGGAATGGCTAAGAAACAATTATTAAGGAGAAAAATGTGCTGATAACATTATCAGATGTGTTTTCTTGTTAAAAGTGCTCCAAATAATAGCTTTGAATGTGGGTTTTGTCATGTAGCTGCTCTCTCCTCAGTATGGTGGACCGTACTGATCTACTCTCACTTGTCATGCGACCGACTTTTAGTGTAATTAATGGTTACATTTACATTTACTGTAGGCATTTAGCTGTAGACTGTAGACTTACATTCTTATCTCATTAAACATCTGAGCAGTTGAGGGTTAAGGGCTTTGCTCAAGGGCCCAACAGGGAAAACTTGGTGGTCGTGGAATTTGAACCTGGGATCTTCCAAATCGTAGGCCAATGCCTTAACCACTGAGCTACCCCTGACTCTGGTTATTAGCACACTTGGAGTGAAGTGATATCTGATTACTCTGTCGGAATTACTCACTCACTCATCATCTATACCGCTTTATCCTGTATTCAGGGTCGCAGGGGGCCTGGAGCCTTTGCCAGGAGACTTAGGGCACAAGGCGGGGTACACCGTAGACAGGGTGCCAATCCATCACAGGGCACACACACACTCATTACGGGCAATTTAGGAACATCAATTAACCTGACCCACATGTGTTTAGACTGTGGAAGGAAACTGGAGTACCCGAAGGAAACCCACCAAGCACGGGGAGAACATGCAAACTCCATGCACACAGAGACGGGAATCGAGCCTGGTCGGGAATCGAACCCGGACCCTGGAGGTGTAAGGCTGCAAGAAAATGCTCCAGATCAAATCTTTAAAATGTACTGTTAGTTAAAAGTAAAAAAAAAAAAAAGACAATGTTGGTGATTGCAGTATTTTAACATTTAGTTTTAATTGTCATAAAAGATGTGAAATACCAAATAACAAAATGCAATAATAATAAAACAGCCTGCGATGGCCAGTATAATGGTGTTTATATTATGCAATAGGGAGCTGTAATAATATAAAATGGAATGCATAAAATAACAAATTTATACCAAAGAAAATGTCAAGACCACACACTGTTCATGTAGCAACATGAACGCCTGTAGATTGCCGTTTCAGACGGCGCTTGATAGATTTGTGGTTTGTCAGAGCACAGTCCTTAGACCTCGGAGGAATAGTCGTTGGTTTGCGTGTTGCTGTGGCGTTCCAGTAGGGTTTGTGCTGGGAAAGTTCACCTAACAACTATAATCTGAGTGCTCACGAGCATTTGCCCAGAATATCCTTCAGCACAAGCCACAGAAGCCATTTTCCACCGAGGGAGGTGGACACAGAGGTCCGGGGCCCTGAGATACACACACACATATACACACACACACACACACACACACACACGCCGCCTACGGCCTGCGTGTGCGGCAGCACAGTAATGATGGATGGAAGAGAAGACCCGGCACTGAGGGCAGATCAATAGCTGCCACCGTGGCCGGTGTATTTCTTTCACAGCATCTGAGTGCAGGATGTCAGCTTGTTGTTGCCAGTATGATTTCGAGGAGTTTAACAGCAGCATGCTCCGCTGCACTATATATCTGCCAGCTTGACTTTTGGCAGCTCTCATGGGGGGGCGAACGTACACTCGGGCTACATCCCTGATGGAATTGTGAAATGATCACATATGGAGATTATTGATGTTTTGATTTTAAGTTCAGTCTATGAGACTGGATGTGTTTGCATATTATTTACATTAACTTGTATTTAGCGTTTTTATCATTAGTGTAATTATCACTCTATTTCTATGAAGTGCAATATTGTATTTACACACACGCAGACTCATGCACACTTGAACAAACACGCAGTCACATGTCCATGCTGTCACCCGTATCCCGTGTCATGGAACAAGGGGAGGACTGATGCGTCTCCAGGGAGGTACCTGTCATTTCTCTAATGAGATCATCATTCCCAAACCAAGTCTCCTGCTGCACTCACCTGTCATACATGACCAGAGAATTCACCAAATCCAAGCAGCTCAAAGCTTTTTTCTTTTCTTTTCTTCTTTTTTTTTTGAACACACGTGAGCTACTTGTAGACAAAGTAATGCAAAATCAAAGAACAACCAGAAGCACCGTGTCCGCTTAGAAATATCTGTCGACTCCAAAAAGCAGTCAGAACAAACATAAGCTGGTTTTACTGAGAGAACAGGAAATTGGACGCAGAGCACTTATGAGTGGTTTTATTTTCCAGTAAAAAATTGTGACATGAGCGTTTTTTTTTTTTCTCCTCCATATGTAGATGGTTCTGTTTGTAGGGATGTCAAACACTCTTATAAGAAGGGAAAAAAAGTTGAATCTAAAACCCTTAAGGCTTTTTTGTTGAGCGTTCCAAGTACCACTTTGAACACTAATCCCTAACTGTACAAAGAACCATTTATCAAAAGTGAAAGTGTTCAAATAATTATCAAAGATGAATAGTATTTTGTAGTTGCTCATGATTAATCATGTATTATTCTTACATTTGACCCCCAAATCTGAATCTCATTTATGTTTGATGGTGTTGACGTGACCAACAGTTATAGAGCATTTGGGATTGATGATATTGTAAAATGCAGAAAGACACTGGACAGTGCAGACTGAGTGAAAAGGACCAGCCTCTACATTCGTGTACGTCACACTTAAAGTCCCCGGTATACTTTGTCCTGCCTGACTTCTACGAATGATAACGCTGGAGAAAATGGATTTTCTGTGGAGGCTTCACGCGCTGTGTTTTGTGCATGGCAGTTGGGCAAACTGCAGACGAACACACTCTGCCACCAAGCCTGTGACTGATTGTTTCCAGCAAGGTGTGCCCAAGCTGATTCGTTGCAAGTATGCAAGTGTCGGTTTCACCAGATAAGTAGCTCTCACAGTTCCTTGTGTTTTAAGATCTGGGTATACTTACATCGATTTTTGAACTATAGCATTTATCCATAGTTCTTCAAGCCGTTCCTCTTCATGTAGTCAGCCAGCTGCAGTGCTGAAGAACTTGTGCGTTCCTGCGTACACTTTTTGGTCAAAACATTTTATAAACATTTTAAATGAATAAAATTGAGTTAAGAACTAAGTATTAGATTACTTAGTTTAAGTATTAAAAACTTGGAAACTGCTGAATTGTCAAATTTCTGGATCATCAAAAATCATCATGGCTGGAGATAATGGTGAAATTCCATTACGAAAAATGACGGTAGCGTTCACATTGGGTTAAACAGCTGCCACAACACAGCTACTCGTTAGTGGGACTAATTGAGAGGGGGGCGGGGATTTCTTCAGTTTGCTAGTGAGCATAAACATTGAACTTTCGAGTAATGGAAAAGGTCATGGTGAGTGTGATGAGTTCAGACTGACCCTATTGCAGTGCAATGGTGCATCGCGGTTAGAAAGGAAGCGCATGAAGCAAAGCATCATGGATGGTGCTCGTCTGGGTGGACAGGGTTAGCTCAGTGGTTAATGCAGTGGACTCCTGATTGGAATGTCCCAGTTTCAAAAACCCCAGCACCACCAATTTGCCACGGCTGCAGTTGTTCTGAACCTCCATGTAAAAAAATAATAATAATTAAAATATATAATTTGATAAACAATGTAATTTGTTTTGGATAAATAAAATTTTCTAAGGGCATCTGCCAAATGCAGTCATTTTAAATGCTTGCTGTACAAACCTCTGGAGGCAGTGTTATGATCTGGGGTTGCTTCAGTTGGTCAGGTCTCAACTCAGCAACATTATGTGGCAATAAAATGAAGTAAAAAAGAAATGTAAAAAATAATGTGCAATAATTACCCACTGTTGATCGTGCAATAGCTGAATGTGTGTGTGGGTGGAGGGGTGTTTGTGTGTATTTTTTCATAAAGCTTATTTGTTATTTTGCACAGAGGGATGGCTTGTTAATTTCGTCGTACTTGTTGCAACGACAATAAAAACGTTTCTATCCTATTCTAAGTCAGCTGACGATCCGAATGGTGTGAATGATCAGGATCGCCCGTTGATTTATTTTCTTCTTCCCCGATGGATTCTGAAATGTGAAAGAGTGGTCCTGGGAGCACGTGGCCTGGACACCACATTGTGTGCTCTAATCAGAGCTACGCAATCGTAGTGTGCAGCTTTTTGGAATGCTTTGTAATCTTCCAGTAGCTACTCTTTTAAAAATGAGAATAAAAGAAAAGACATCCCAGTTTTCACCGTTATCACAAAAAGCGCTATGACAAAAAGTTGCCAGATCAATCATTCAGACTATGAGGATGTGTTTATAAAATTATAATTTTTGTTAATGATGCTGACAGCCCTAAGTGTTGGAGATATTGCACTATTGCACATTCCGAGCAGCCACGGTGTGTTGCGTCTCGCCTGTGTCTTCGACTGGCCCTGCAACTCAGCACGTTCTCCTGTGAATATGTGCAGTTAGCTCCACTATATTTACACACGGCCATTAGTCGGGTTTATTTATCATGCCAGAGCCGCAGCTGGAGTCTGGAGCCCACAAACTTGTTTACATGCAGACGTACATTTGGGTGATGGGCGCAGGGACAATGGCAGGCTTTGAAAGTGATCAGAACATACCGTGGTGCGGTAATAAGGCTGTCATTGAGAGCGATGTCACATGTGCTGAAGTGGAAATGTTTTCTCTCGCACTCTCTCACTCGTTCTCTTCTCAATATAGGACAGGAGAGACAGCAGTCAGCGCCCGTGATTCTGGTAATGATATCATTACGGCGAGCAATTGCTTCTCATGCATTGTTTAACAAAGGCACATTTGAAGTGCTCCGCTCAAACCCCAGACTGAGCTTTCACATGCTGCCAGTACGCTGCGAGTGGAACCAAAATGAGGGGAAGGAGATCAAGGGGAAACACCTTCTTTTTTTTTCTTTTTTTTCCTTCTTCATGAGCTCTCCACTCTTTTTATCCTTAAAAAATAGAATGAAGAATTAACATCTCAAAATGACAGCTAGGTAAAAGGCCAAGGGGCTTGTTTTTCTCCTCGATTTGTTTTTTTGGAGTGGACACTCCTCTCTTCACACACAGTTCATGCAGCCAGGATGTTTTGATGACCTCATTATTGCGGCTGTCGCTCTGCACAGAGCGTTTCCTTTAAGAGCCTGTCCTGTGGATATTTCCTTTCTCTTCGAACTGTGTAACACGCCAGATGTGCGCACCGCGAAGGGAGTGGAGCGGTTAGCCGCAGAGATGCGCAACGCAAAAAAAATCAAGAGCGCTTTTTCTCGCGCTGGCTACCTGCCATTAATAACCTCATCAAAATACAACATCCATCAGGAGCCAATCCCAAATGAGCGCTAACAAACATTCGAGTGCCTTCAGGGGTGTACAGTACAATACATTAAGCACCTCTAATGAAAGAGGCTCTTGTGTGGAAATGAGACCGAATGCACCGTTAGTGGTTTCAGGTTGTCACGGTGGCTTCGGTTCATTCGATTAGCCATTGATCTGGTCCTATTTAACGCTTTGTTAGTGCCAGTGTTTTTGTTTTTTTCCCGTCTTTACGTCACGATTTACATAAGACGTGGACGACAGGGTCCACTAGCGAGCTAGTCTTAAGTGGTAATTGCAGGAAGCAGTCGTAAATAAAGGATTAAAGGGTTTAAACAAATTTCTCCTGAAAAGCTCTTTGCAGCAAACATCTCTCTTATGCCTTCTTCCTCGCTCTCACTCTCTCTCCCTGTCTCTTTCTTTGGCTCGCTGTTGTTTGTCGCCCGTCACGCTCCACTTGGCCTGCTGCATTCTCAGGGGAGTACCTTAACACCTCAGCAGTGCTCGCTTTCTTCCCCTAATCTTTCTTTTCCCCTGCCCAGATTGCTGTATCGATATCCATCTGCCGGCCTTCTCTAAAGGCCCGTGGCCCTTCACTGACTCGTATCGATGTGTGTGCGAAGTGCAGGCTGCGATTATGAAATTACGCCTCAATCGCCCTCATCTGTAACCTACAATGCTACCTTTGTTTGGCTGCTGCATCGGCGTTTACGGTATCCCGGCAGTCCTAATCCGCCACATACGGTAGCTACGTGAGGAATGTGATCTGAGAGCTGCCAGAAAACCCGTCTCGTTTTTTGCAGATAGCCGATGAGTTGAGAGATGAGTCCTCTTCCTTCGGCTTTAAAATCCTGGGTTCGGTTGGACCGGCCTGAACTTCTCGTCAGTTCTTACGCCAAGTGTAAGTGCTGTAGCGAACCCTGAACCCGCAAACTTGCCCGGCCAAACAACATTTCAGTCAGCGTCTTTCTTTTTTTTTTTCTTTCTTTCTTTCTTTTTTTTCTTTCTTCATTGCTTTCTTTTTAAGTGAAATAACTGATGGAACTGATGGTATCTAGGTATTTCCAACCGCCTGGCACCTTCAGAGCCCCGTGTCAGACCTGGCCGGTTGTAGAAGTGGCCTAACCCTGTCTGCTTAATGCTAGTTTATCCTGTTCAGTGGCTACAGACGCACTCCCTTAGCGATCATTCTTCATTAAACCCCAATCTTTCTCTCTCTCTCTCGCTCTCTCTATGGCTCTGGTTTCACACTTCTTTGTTCTTTCTCTTCTCTCTAGACCTTTCCCATGAGCCATAAATTACAGAGGGTGGAGAAGGTCTCGTAAGCTTTTTCACCACCGCGTGCAACTCGTGCGAGTCATTCAAAAGGAAATAAGGAAACATTTCGTGAAGCCGTGATGAATGCACAGCGTTGATTTTCATGCTTGAACCCTGAGTCACCGCGGACGCAAATAATCAGCACGGCTTTCTGAACAGGGGGGGAAGAAACAGCGTTTTTTTCTTTTCTTTTTTTTTTCCTCCAATAACGAATCTCTCGTTGAAGCCCCGCACAAGGAATCTTCTTGCTGGTCTAATCACCGATTTGTCCTTTTGTCCTCCGTTACATAATCACGAGCCTCATAACTCTTAAGGCACGTGCAAAGCGGCACGTGTCGAGCGCTAATCGCGCGGTGGTTTCCTTGTAAGGTTTAGCACTTTGAATATCTTGACCAGTCAAGAGTGTTTGTTCCAATTTTTTCCCAAAGGTGGCGGCTACGGGTTTCCCGAAGTCAATCTTGAAATCATATTGTTTAATCACTTTTAATAAAACGTGCTTCACCTCAGCGTGCCTGTTAGCTGCCAGGTCAGATCATTGAGCTGTAATTGGTGCCATGAAACCTGGGAGTTTTTTTCCTGCAGGGATTTAGGATTTTCTCAAGTTTGATACAAATTGTAGACCCACTGGAACTTTGATGTGTTTAAGCCACACGCACACACACACACACATACACACATACGTTCAGAGACACCAAGTGCGCCCACATGTGCAGCTTTATAACCCTGAACCTACTCTTGAAGCCTGGAACTGGAACCAAACACAAACAACTGAAAATGTCACACGAGGATATTGTTTACAAAGCACTCGGAGGATTCTGTTCTCGTCTTAGATATGAAGTCTTTCATTATTCTCTATACATGTGTGTGTGTGTGTGCGTGTGTGCATGCACGTCTATACGCGTGTGAGGAGTAGATTAATGGACCCATCTTGTGTTTATTATCCAGTGTTGGTGACAGACAGACAGACTGCGTGTAGCCCTGCTGGGACCCTCTGCCCTTCCAGACATGTTACTGGATTCCCCCCCCCCTCCCCCCTCACCCCTCCACCGCCTCCCCATCTTTTAAAGATCCACAATGTTCCAACTGCTCCCTGGGGTCATACTGCCGAGCAAAGGGCATGACCTAGCGTGCACATAATTGGCTTTATTTCTCCATCACATCACAACGCCGCTTTATTGCTTTTATTGTTCGGGATCAAGTGCAAATATCCTTCTTTCAGATGCCGCTCGTGATATCCTGGACGATTAATTAGATTTTCATTTATTCATTTGGCACAGACGCGTTTAATCAAGGTCTAGCAGGCTTGGTCGCAGAATTTCTGTGTGTGTGTGTGTGTGTGTGTGTGTGTGTGTGTGTGTGTGTGTGTGTGTTTGTCCACTGTGGTGTTTTTTATTTATTTTTATTTTTTAATGTAGTCATATCGCTGCTTATGTAAAGACAGTGGATCGTTTTGAAATTGGATCTTCGCTCGACATGTCTTTCTTTTCTTTATGAGGGCGGAAAAATGTGAACAGTGTACCGAGGCAGTGTGACGAGGCGAGCGGGCTTTGGAGACGGGAGTGTGTGGGCTAAGTGAAATGCTATCACTGCGGCGGTGCGTAATTAACCGTGTGTGTGTGTGTGTGTTTCTTGTTTTGCAGGAGGCTGCCACGTTCGCGCGCGAGCTAGGCTTCGAGGTGAGTGGACATCGGCTCACATGCACTAAACACATCCTAAAGGATTATTTTTCAGCTGATAATGAAGTTCTTTTTCGGACAGTGATTGATGCGCTATTATACTCCCTTGGCCCCCTCGCAGCAGTCGCCATAGCAACCTGGCAGTCGTCATGGTTTCTTTGTTCAGCCAGCGTTGCCGCGCTCTCTCTCTCTCTCTCTCTCTCTCACACACACACATCCACACAGATTCTCTCCTCTATTCCCTCACACATTCTCTACTCTGCTCCCTCTCTCACAGACACACACATACACATTCTCTCCACTGCTCCCTCACGCTCAAACACACGCACACACACACACACACCTCTCCCCTCTCTCCTCTTTTCTGTTATGACGCATTCCTCCCAGGCCTGCACCCAACATCGCCTACAGATGTTATTTATTGAATTTTGAGAAGGCTCTTGGGAAGAAAGGGAGAAGTCCTGAGGGGCAGGCTGAGCGCAGGCTGCGATTGGCAGGTGGCTTTGTTAAGGAGCCCACCTTGTTAGCTTCATTAGGCTATGAGGATTCACTGCTCAGCTGTGGTATTATCCTCAATTATGCAGCGCTCTCGTCCTATCGGGCGCACACACATACACACACCTCCTTTCCCTTTCCTCCTCCCTCTGCTCTCCACTCCCTCATAAATACTGGATCACCTCTACTCCAAATATGTAAACAGGGTGATTGGTTGTGTTAATGCATTACATGTTGGAATATTAAAAATTATTAGAAAGTGAATAGGTAAAAGCATGTCGTTAAGAGGATGAGGGGTAAGTGGATGGGGGGGGGGGGCGTGTTACACATACACACATCCTGAGCTCGTAAAATGCAAATTCTCAGGGAAAGTAAATGTGAGTTTAGGAACGATATGCTTAAATAATTGAAGTGGCTTATCTTTTTTTCAAGCGCAGAGCTATCCGCCTGAATGTGTTTCTTCTCGGTATGAATAATTGTCTTCACCAGGATCACTCAAGGTGCGATCGACGTGACTGGAATGCAGAGCAGCAGAGTCAGTTAGAGAGAGAGAGAGAGAGATATACAGGGAAAAAGGTGAGGGCGGGAGAGATGGAGAGAGAGAGAGAGGCGAGGAAGGGTTGGTGAGCCAGAGCGAGGGAAGAAGAGAGGAGGGGTGAGGGCTCGCATTGCACACAGTAAATATATAAATGGCAAGCACTGTCACACAATGTGAGTACCTCTTCACTGATGTCATGCACGTCAATTTAATTTAGGGCTCATGAGAAGGGAAAAAAAACTCACAAGATACTTTTTTTTTTTTTTTTTTTTTTTTTTACTTGCGAACCCACGTCGGAAATCGGACAAGGTGAAACACAAGCACGTGGGATAAATTTCTCTCGACTAGTATTTCAGTTTCTCCCCCCCCCAAATGATTCCGTGCGCTCTGAGACGTCTCGACACGTCAGCTGCTTTTCCGCAGCAGTTACTCAGGTGAATGGCTAAGGAGCGTTCACACTGACGCCACCAGATTGACTCTCTGTGCTTCACCTCTCAGTGCGTCTCTTCTCTTGAACCTCTACGCAACATGCCACCTATAGCTCCGAACGTCTTATGTAATCGTTTTTATGCATGCTTTGTAACCTAAGCTGCAGTGCTGTAACATGTTTTAAAAAAAAAAAAAATTTTAAACAGCCTCTAACCAGATCTGAAAGATCTACCTCTTCCCGGGGGGTATTTCCTCCACGGTGGCCGGGTCAATCGTGAGAAATGAGTATGACATCCCAGACTCTAAAAGAAGTGAAAAATCAAACGCATCTGTTCCGCTTCTGTCTAATCCCTGTTGCTCAGAGATGGAGGCTTGTTAATAAATCAATTTACATCTCAAGAAGGTAGATAAGAGCATGTTATTTTTCTTCTGTATTGAACCATCATTAGACCGGGCGCTCGCTGTGATCCGATCCTCATCTGTTGTGCTTAAATAGCATTAGATGTTGAATCCGCCGCAGGCTAATTGAATGTTCTGTTGGATGCTGTTCCTCCAACAGATTACGGTGGAGGAGTCGTTTTATTAGCTTTAATATGGATACAGAATCGGGCTCCCCTAATAAGGCTGGAATATTTTCTCTCCCCTCCCCTCCCCCTCTCTCTAATTTTTATTATCATTCTTTTCATGGTTATTAAATGAGGTGATTATCACTGACCACATCCTTAAGGGTTTTTATTAACTGAGAGAAACCAATGAATAGTGGGGCGTTATGGATATGGATAAGCGTAATTAAGTCACGCTGAATGTTTTTTGTGGTCGAAGTTTTGCCTGGCCACCTCCTTGATTTAATGAGTAGAAAACCTATTGAGTAGCCAGGAGTAAGAAATGAAATGAACATGATAATATGTCGGAGACCTTGTCAAGGCTGTTTGGATAGGGAATGTAGATAGGCTGCTCGAATCTGGCCTTGTGTCGAGGAAATTGTTGCATCGCATTGAAATGTAGAGAAGCACAAAAGCCCTGGCTAATCTCCCCATGTCGGAACAATGCAGAAACGGAGCGCGCCGAACAGTGCATTCTTGATTAGTGTGCGTTTTTTTCTTTACTGCACTCTTGGGCCTTGGATGTGACACCGGCTAGTTTTAAATGCAGCCTGAGTGACAAATTGGCTTGGCGAAATCCTGCAATCCATTGCAGTCTTACTTAGCTTCTCATTAAAGCCACCCACCTATTCTTCCTCTCCACTTCTGGAACCGTAAACCTCTTCAGGTGTAATTACTCACTGTGTTTGGGGAAATAATCTATAAACCAACACCGTGTTTCATTAAAGAGACTCGGTGCCAGTAGGGAAACCACAATCCCAACAACACAGAGGCCCTCTTTCCCCAAGCAGCCGGTACGAATTCCCCTTAGCATATCCGCCAGCACCTGTTTTCGGAAAGCCTCTCGGCTCTCGCCGTTTCTCATGCTGGTCTGGAGGATCCAGTTTGCACTGCGCCTTGATGGGTTAATTACGAGAGCAGCTCTGACAGCTGATATTCAGATCAAAGTGAACAGACGTCTGAGCTTTTCTCAGTCCCTCAGGCGTATGTTGTGCATTCACGCCCGGCGCTGTGCGGAGATGAGTGTCTGGAGGCAAGGTGGGAAGGGAAACGCAAATAGTCATCACCTACAACGTCTATGCTCCTCCCTTCCATTAAAAAAAAATAAAAATAGCCTGTGCTGCTCACTAAACGAATTGAGATCTTTAGCCGGGATTGATCTTCTCTTAATGACTATCGCCCTGTAGCCCTCACATCAGTAGTGATGAAGTGCTTTGAACGCCTGGTCAGAGACTTC
>JAOTQY010000039.1:17717751-17729168 GCA_026413445.1 Dolichallabes microphthalmus
GTCGTATAAGCATTTCACTGCATTTCGTACTGTGTATGACTGTGTATGTGACAAATAAAATTTGAATTTGAATTTGATCAAGAGCTTGACGGAGGTGTTTCTGTCCTGCTAATTAATACCTATGTTTCCAATAACACCCGCACAGAACTAAAAAGGAAGAATGGGGAAATGAAACGAGATCCGGACACTAGATTTAAAAAACAACATTGAATAAAAACGGTACTAGCAGCAAACTCTGAGGGACGCCTTTATGCAGCTCAGGCTAGCCATTCTTACAAAACATCTGTTTTTCAGTGTGTGCTCGCCTCAGCCTGAATACATTTAACAGACCTCTGCTTTTACAAGCTCAGTGAGTGGCTCTGCGATCAAATCCCTTGCTCTCTCTCTCTCACGCAGACTCCCCTGTGTGTGTAATGAAACACCCCTGGTCTTTTCTCTCTCTTCAGGAAAGAGCTGTTGGACGTAGAGTTGCATTTCTGATTTGCATTGTGTTTTGGAAGGGGGGGCAAGGGAAAGGGAGTGAAAAATGAAAAAGTAATCTTATCCAGGCATGTCAGATGTTAAACCTGCGCTCACCAGCCCTGTGCAGCAGGAAACCTTTCGAAGCTTGTGTCGAATAGTAGCAGTTTAGAGTCTCCAGCTGAATACGTCGCCGCCATTTACCACTCCGTTGGGCTGTGTGTGTCTGTGTGCGTTTTTGCCTATAACCTTCGTCTGATATCACATTTTGATAGTTATTATTTCCCGTTGTGAGATTGTACCTGTCCACCTTATGTCCCTCATGTCAGAAGAACCCCATAGACCCACAAGTACTGACACATTTATTGTGCAAGTCAGCTGATACTGTAAAACTAGAACTTTTTTATTGAGCCCATGGAACTGGTAAAAAAAAGAAAGAAAAAGAAATTCCGACCAAATTAAAGCCTGCAGCCTGGCTCTTGCCTTTGGTCTGTTTTGTCTACTGTGAACGTTTTACAGCCGTCATGATCATCTACTCAGTTTCAGATTCCCTATACAGGGGTGCCAATCCTAATCGGAGCACCGTGTTAACCTTCCCCAAAGCAGCCTCTGTTAATGATTACATCCATATTTATGAAGGCACTTTACACCGAGGAAAATCTTTTTGCAGCGTTTCAATTAATATGCTTTGTCACTTACGCTGAAGCCCATGTTTGACAGTTCATTAAATCATTTATGTTGGATTAGTTGCCATTAAAACCACTTTACCTTCAGTTGCTTACCTCGGCTAGCAAGATCAAAGAGTGAAACGGTATTAATTATCCATGCGGCCCTCATACTGCAAGCAGAATTGTCTTCGGGGGACAGACGGGACTTGTCCTTCCCACTTTTTCAAAATTCGGGGTTCTCTTGCTTTCCCCCACTTCATATCACCCCCACCCCACACTCCTGAAACAAAACCGACCTCCTTGGTGAACTCATACTGAATTCAATAACTGTTATTTGTTTGTGTAGTGGCAATATCCAGCGTGAGCGTCGATGGGTTCGGCAGCGCTACAGTAGGTTGATTGAGTCTGGTCTTTAGCATGCTAATTAAGGTTGGCCAGTCTTCGCGGAAACCCGAGTGTTTTTCTGTAGGTGCAAGAAGGGGGCTGTAGAGGTGTGGAAGCAGCTGGTTCTGCCTGGGAAACCGCACACACTCCTCCATTTAACAAAACTGTCAGGGCCTGCTGGCCGCCATAGCCAAGCAGCTTCTCCTCTCTGCTCCTGGCACGGGCATGAGTGGACATGTGACAGACTCTGAGCATTGGCAAGGCCTTACTGCTTCAGACCCTGTGACTGGGGCTTTGTGTGTATGTGTGTGTGTGTGTTTGAGAGAGAGAGAAAGAGAGAGAGAGGAGCATAAAAGCCACCAGCTCTCAAGCCCCCCTCCAGCTTCTCTCAGCTCCCCCCAGCTCCTTCTGTCCAGTGCCAGCTGGGAGGTGTGAGGATTAGGAAATGCAGATGATCTCACCCAGTTCCCTAAATGTCTCTCACACACATATACACTTCTACACATTCATGCACACACTCAGACCTTTTTAAAGGTCCGCTCATTCTCCTCATTGTCTCATTCGCGTCTATTAGAAAAGTTTGTTCATTTATTACATCGATCTGTTTAGATAGTTAGTTGTACTTAAACATGGATTATTATTCTGACCTGAAATATAGATTAAGCGGAAAATGTTTGAGGGGCGCTTACCACATTTCAAACCCACATCATAACTCCTTAACTACCCGTCTAACCATTCCATTATTCTTAATAATAACTTTAACATAAGTAATACTACAATATTTACAAAATAATTAGTGAAGCCGCTGCTGCTGAAATGAATGTTTGATATTCATTCCTACGTTTTTTTTCCCACCAAGTTGCTTACTGATGTGTTTTTGATGGTCCTTTGCTGTACTCTGAAATTAATGCTTTTTTTTCCCAGACAGAAGATATTATGGAGATTGCCAAAAAGGCTCAAAGCTTACCCAAGGAAAACAAGAAAAGGCAGAGAGTCGTTGTCTTTACCCAGGGCAATGAGGGCACTGTAATGGCCAAAGGTATGTACAGTTAACCTTCATGGACTCGGGTATTGACCCATCACTAAACACATATTTAAGAATCCTTGGATGGATTAAAACCACTTGAATTGAGCTCTCACAGTGGGGCGGGATGTTGCACGGGGGACAGGCAGCGTATGTTTTTTCGCCCATTTACTCATTTACAGTAGTCATGATGTTGATAGATTTCCTCTGTAAACATTTGTGAATAGCCCCAAACAAGGTCATCTTCAGAACAGTGCAGCGCTCTCTCTGGCGGCCTTCGCTGGTGCGCTGTGTGAAATGAATTCACCCTTGGCAATGACCTCCTATCTCTCAGATGCAGAATTTCGAATCTGGAGGGTTGAAGCAGTCTGGGACATTGCTATGGTAACTGAACGGTGGCGGGGGGTTGGTTTTAGCCGAGTTGATAAGTTTAACTGAATAGTAGAGAAAGCATCACAGTTGTAGCTGATTAAACCAGCGGGGTTTATGGTTCAAAGCAAGGCGCTGGGTTTGGTGCAAGGGGGCGGGGTGAGCACTTTCCGCGCTTATCCTTCTGCACCTGGCACACCGACTGCTCTTTCTCACCGGCCTTGATTTATACCTATCCTATTTGTTCAGGACGATTTCATTATATTGGCCTTTTGTCATTTAATTCATTGCGTGCCTGAGCTGTCTTGGCAGTGGGATCCGGGGTTGTAAAGATTCCAGTGGGATATATGTGGTAAATGTATGTTGTATTAAAAATAAAGGTAGTTATATGATCTTACTGCAGTGTGTAATAAAGAAAAGCTGGTTGACATCACCTGTTTGATCAACAGCTTTTAACGGAACCTTTCTTTCTCTGTCCACTGGAGTGAAATCTGTTACTGATGGCTTCAGTTTTGACCATTCTGTACCACACCTGTACACATCTGGATGTTGCTGATTAATGATGAAACATCACCGGAGATGGAAGTTATACCAGAGAGCTCAGATCTTGTGCTGTATCCGTTCTGGCTGCAGTCGATCCTCTGGTCTATTCTCCTTCCAAATTTCCACCTTACAGAAATCTAAGTGGTGTCGAAACGCAGCTGACAACACAGCACTTGCCTTGTACCCCTTCCACAACATGCTACCAGAGTAAAGCTGCAAAGCCGCCTGTATCGGTTCCACCACGCTGCCTTTATCACACTAGCGCTAATAGCATTAGTCCCTCTGGGCTGATAAGGGTGCTCAAGCAATTGCTACTCCTGTAAAGTCTCATCAGAGGAAAGTGCTACAAGACAATCCTCAGCTTTTTTTTTCCCTTTTCTTTTCCTGCTGCAGAACTGCCAGTTCTCCCTTCTGTCTTGGAAAAAGACTCCAGCTAAGTTTGAGCTTTAGAGCAAAGACCCTCCTGGAGGCGGTTTTCACACAACTGATGAATGGCTGCCTGGGCTAGCCTCTCCCAGCCCTTTCATATGAAGCTGTGGGGTTAGTGGCAGCCCCTGGTGAACCCGATATGAAACGTGTGATGAATGTTAGGAGCACGCCGAGTGCATGTACGAGGGTGTTGCTCATAAAAAAAATGGCAAACTTGATAAATGTCAGCCGAGGTGTGGGCCCAGAATAAGTGGGTTCAAATAGCCGGGGCGACAGAAAGAGCAGGATATTGTTATTGCTCCCCGAAGCCCCCCCACCAATAAACATCAATATAAAAGAGAATTAAAGATTTGCTCAGCCTCCCAGAGGCTGCACTCGGATGGCGTCTGATCCCCGCATTTCATTTGCAATTTGCGCTCAGCGTAGGGATGTGATCATTTTGTGCCCTCTGAATGTCACGATGAAGTTGTTCTAATGATGATGAAGAACACTGGAGATGATGAGCCCCTGGAGGTGACGCTCGAAAAGAGATCCAGACTTATGTATGGAATAACACACAACGGACCGTGCTGGTAGAGGAAAGCTATTCCTTATAGAACCACAGCCATTTTCTATTTATCACAACTTTAAATCTTTTAACAAATAAGATTCTTGCATTACTAAGATAGCCAAGTGTCTTTTGTCAGTTTTTTTTTTTTTTTTTAAACAACAAAAAAAGATTTAATAACTATTTATTTATTTATTAGTAGTCTGGAGCATTTCGGGTACAATTCCCATCCCTGATAATGTATTAAAGCTAGCACTTGTTTTTCCGCCAGGTGAACCTGGGTTAGTTGGTCACAGCGGATCGCTGGATCCACGTACAGCACCAGTCAAAAGTTTGAGCACAAATTTGGATTTAATTTTCTACGTTACTATGAAATAACAGATACGGAATTAGGTTATTACGTTACAAGAGTCAGTGGTTCTTTTAAGATGTGGAGGTCAGCTGTTCTAAAGTAGTTCTTGCGAGATCTGTTTTGTCAAGTGCATTTGCTAAACCCATCAAGCACCAGGATAACTGGCTCTCATGAAGACCTTCTTAGGAAAGTAAGACCAAAACCTACCTATTCACTTAGAGTTACCAGCCTCAAAAATCACCAGTTAGCACTTCAGATTAGAGCCGTTATGAAGGTTTTACAGAGCATACAGGAAGTAGCAGACGCATCTCAGTATCAACTGTTCGGTAGAGATTATTGCATTTTTGGCATTGGTTTATTATGTAGAAGGAAATAAAATCAAGACCATGGAATTAGAATGTGTGTCCAAACTTTAGTATAGTGGTGTATATATCCTGTAATGTAGGTTTTATCCTGGATGCCCCTCCTGACACAACCCTCCCCAGTTTATCCAGCCTTGGGACTGCCACTGACTTGTGCAACCCCTCAGTGGCTACGGTTGTGAAAACATTGCATGATTTCCAGTAAAGTAGCGAGAAACCTAAACTCTGTTTATATTATTATAAACATATAGATTGCATTACAGCTGGAGCTGCTGTCAGAACCCTGCTGCTTATAGCAGATTAATCCATGTTTCCTGATCAGAAATTCAGCAGAGATCTCTTTTTTTTTCTCTCTCTCTCTCCCACATTCTCTTCTGGCATAAATGTGACCGTTCATGCACTTCCATGCTAGTCGCCTTAATAAAAGCTGCCAGGGCCGAGCCCTTAATGAAGCACCACAGCGCCGTTGTTGAACATGGCCTTGCCCTGCTGACGCACCTATTACAGGCTCAAATTAACACAGCCAAGCCCACAGTCTTTGATCTAATAGCGGCCGAGTGTGCAAGGTCATCCAGCGGCTGCTGCAGTGATAAAGGGCTTAGCTGTGTCATGGTGCACGAGGGAGCCTGTGGTATATTACAGTAGTATTTTTCTTCCCCTTTCATGAGCAAACAAGCATCAGAGGCAGCACACACATTAATCAGGTAGTGGGAAGCTAACTGGCTGAGGCAGAGGGTTGAACCCAGCTTGATAAAGTACCAGCTCGCTGGAGTGTAAACATTAAGGACGTCCAGGCTTCTCCAGGACGGCATGGTTTTTGAGACAGATTCATCAATAATCTGGGATTAATCAATAATAGTGTATCGTCTTGGGTATTTGTGACAGCAGCCACTCGCAGACCAACCATTTTATATCACGCCAGTGAACCTGACAGCTTGATATGAGGCCTATAAAAGAGAATATGAAGTCATGGTAGTTTCCACTGTGGGTGTATGAGCATGTTTACACAACAGCAATGTTAAATTCTTACTTTCGTTTGGGTCGAAGGTGTTCAGTCATTTTCGGTATAGCTTCAAAAATGATCTTCATGCAGTTATTGATGCTTTTTTTGTCTGATTTTGGAAGAAGTTAGAAGTAAAACTGCAACTTTCAGTTTTTCTTCAGCCTTCATAATGGAGGACTTTATGATTTCCCTGAAACTTGACAATCTGTCTGGTTAACTCCAAGAATGAAAGAAGAGAGAGAACAACTGTTTATACAGTGCTGTGTAGAAGTCTTGAGTCATCCTTTAAATTCATTATTCATCCATTAAATTCAATTGTGTTTAATGTGACAGGCTGCAAAGTGCCTAAAGATACAATTTTAAAAATTGGTTGTTTATGCAACAACTTCAGCAGCAGCCTCATTTCCCCTCTCGTCCATTCCATCCACTCAGCATTCAACATCACCAGTATACTAATCACCAGCGTGATCATCCGTCATCATTTGCACCTATGTTTCTCACTGGTTCATACCTTAAGTTAGATGTTTTTAATCCTTAAAATATGAAGAAAAAGGGGGCAGGTGGCTCAAGACTGTTTCACAGTACTGCAGCTGTTATAATTGAATAGATAGAACAGGAATTAACACGCCCTGCTGGCATTCCACAGCATTAAAAGTAAATAAGAAGGTGCACATCATATTAAATAAGAAAAGCGTGTAATTGCTTTGTAATACAAGGAGTAAAACATTAAATCAGATTCTATGTTGCATTGCACTGGGTCAAATCCCACAACTGTTGTTGATTATTTTCCTTTAACAGCACACTCCATTGTGTTTAATTCATTTTATTTATTCTTTTTTTTTTTTACTTAAAACATGCCTGAGCATATAAATCTTATTTGCCTTCCTTTATTGATTCTGAGCTGCATTTAAAGAGTTGCTCACCTTGGAATTGGACTTGCTCTTAGGGAATCTGTCTAATACTCAGTTGTTTGCTGTGATTTACCTGCTCCTAATGAAGTCCCCAGAGAAGCCTTTTGGTTTTATCCTCT
The DNA here is from genome assembly GCA_026413445.1 of Dolichallabes microphthalmus. Lineage (NCBI taxonomy): Eukaryota > Metazoa > Chordata > Actinopteri > Siluriformes > Clariidae > Dolichallabes > Dolichallabes microphthalmus. Next base: position 17,724,922 of record JAOTQY010000039.1, read on the forward strand.
GTTTTTCTCCCTCTGTAAGTCTTCAGCAAAGGTCATTTTGCACTCATAAACACACGCTCGACTGAGCCAGAGCGGGGAATTTTTAAAGCGGCGAGTGAGGTCTGGGTTTCATATGCCTACAGCGTGGGAGAGAGGTTAAGAAGCAAGATGTAATAAACATCATGAATGGCTTGCTTTTGAATAAGCCATTTTTATTGATAAAACGTCGACTTTGGTTGCCTGAAAATAATGTTTGATTTATTAAGTGTTCATTTGCTGTGATTTTGACTGGCCGGTTCCTGCGCTCTTGCCTCTGAATGAATCATTAACCTCGCGAGCGTACAGTTCATACTGTGTGCGATTCTTCAGGTTACTTGTTATGTGTGAAAGGATGGACGCGGGGGCTATCACTCCCCACTATTGATCATGACAACACCTCTGGCTTCAAACTGATTAGCATGGCCAGAAAGTGAGAGGAAGTAATCAATGTCTCGCTTTGAAAAGGGCAAAGCGGCCTCTTAAAGCTCCGTCCAGCCCACACCTCAGATTGTTTGTGCCAGTTATTTCCTGTCTCTCTCTGTGTGTTGCGGCTGTTTATTAGCTGGTAAATGTGTTGGTCACGCTCATCGTTTTCCCACCCCTGTGAACAGCTCGTGAACAGCAAGTGGATTCTGGCTTCCTCGGGTTTGTTGGGGTACTACTCCTGCGAGTGTTTGCTAATGGAGAAATAGGTGAGGTTTTAATTTCAGCAGAGCAACAGGGCTCGGACCTGTATTATTTTTTACCAATTGGACATTTTTACCTGACTCTCTGAGGTACTGATTTATTCATGTCTCTTTAAGTAAGTCTTTAAATCTGACGTGTTGTTAAGATATCGACATATAATTGTCACGTGACCTTGGGTGCGGATTTGCCTTGCTGTATTATAACTCTTATCACATGATCTTTATTGCATTAAATTGCTGTATCTCGACAATGTTATAAATATTATGATTGCTATTCAGGTTCTATAAATAGCCATAAACAGAGCTTCTCATGCATGTTGTCATTGCTATCTTTTTTCTTTTTTTTCTTTTTTATGTTGAGGCGGTCCCTCACATTTATAGAGCGGATTCCTGGGAGGCATTATGGATGAAGGGTGTTGGGTTCATCCTGACCCAAATAGGTCCCCACCAAACATGAACACAGACGCATGCCCTTGTTATCAAGAAACAGCTGTAAGGGAGAGCTATTAATAAATTTTCACGGCCACTGAGGTGTAGTTTTGTTGTCCTTTTTTCTGTTCCTTGATTAGTCACTGTTCTGCCCATGCTTGGTGGGTTTCCTCTGGGTACTCTGGTTTCCTCCCACAGTCCAAAGACATGTAGGTTAGGTTAATTGGTTTTCTCAAATTGCCCGTAGTGTGTGAATGAGTGTGTGTATGTCTGTGTGTCCTGCGATGGATTGGCATCCTGTCCAAGGTGTACCCCGCCTCGTGCCCTCAGTCTCCTGGGTTAGGCTCCAGGTCCCCACGACCCTGAATACAGGATAAAGCGGTATAGAAGATAAGTGAGAGTGATTAGTCACTAAAAGTTTTTTTTTTTTTTCACATTTTTAATTTACTTTCTGCTTGGGCTTGTAAAAAAAAAGAAGAAATGGCAAAACCGCAAAAGCTGTGGAACTCCCTGTGAACAAGACGATGTTTACAGGGTGCACCACAAGCCAGGAACAACAAAGACAACTTTTGGCAGCAAAGTTTTAATTGCCATGCCTATTAAAGAGCCTTGGCAATGGCCTCTTTTGTGTTATACATTAACATGAAATTGGTCCTGGAACTCTCCCAGGCTAACCAAAGCAGCATGCTTATGGCCAAGTTCAATAATCTGTTTTGAATAAAGATGCGATGTGTAGCCTCCAGCCAGATGAAATGAAGGAGGATGTCCATCACTGGTGGTTAGAGGAAAATCGGAGCAGTGTGAGGCACTGGGGTGTTTACAGCACTGTTTTTTTCCCTTCCCTGAATTCTCCTCTCTGTTTGTATTTGGCCTAGTTTTGCTCTATCTTTCGCGTGCTTGAATAAATTGCTCTCATTCACATTGAGCCACGACTTGTGTAGACCCACAGTTCAGAAGTGATTCATCTTCACAATATAATCATTTTGTTTCCCTGTGGTGAACTCTATATCCCCTTTAGGCCACAACTGGCATATTGTTTTGCACATTTATAACAAACTAGGACTTGGATTAAAATACTGATGTATCTCTAAAGACAGTTTGCCATACACAAGCCAAGGTATTAAGTATCCTATATTATTTTTTACTCATATATCTATTGACTGAACATGCGGAACTGGTTTAAACACATCCTCTTGGACCAATTAGTGGCCTAGATTTAGGGAAAGGGGGTAGGTGTTTTTTTTTTTTTTTTCCAAAGCATCTGCTTCTTGCCTCCATTCGCTGAAACTCTTGCCATTGTCTCCATTGAGAGCGGAGAAAGGCTTCTGGACACCATTTGGCACCCAAGTGGATGGACGCCACGGAGAGAGTGCGGCATGTCCTTCAGCTCAGCCCCTCTAGTTTCTCATGTCCTCCTCCCATTATCATATCAATTGGTGCAGCTTGTAGAAGACAAAGTGAGGTTATGGGAACCACCTAGAGCGCCATGCACCATTAAACATCAATGCGGGGGGGACGTGCACATGTGCAAGTTCAGCCTTGTTTACCAAGATGGAAGAGGGGCAATGCGTGTAGCTCATTCCCCCTATAGCTTACAGGCTTCACAGTGCACCCCAAATTAACTTCAGATGCCTTCTTAGTTACTGAGCTTTTATTGTGTGTCTGTTTTTTTTTTTTTTCTTCTTTCTCTTACGCTCTCTTTTTCCTTAAAAAGGTGTCTTTGCATTTGGCAATTGCTTTCATGAAATCAGCATGATTTTGACTTGTAAAGGTACTGCTAGGTTGTGCAAGAGTTGTGAGTCTAATCTGTTTTTATTGTGAATGCCGACTGCTGTGGGTGTTAGCTGTTAGCTGGTGTGTTGTAATGTTTTGGTTCTTAGAATCATGCTTATTCCTGATGAGTCACCTCCACAGGGCATGTTCCAACATGCCTCTTGTGTTAGTGTGGGCATGTTTTTATGTCTTACTGGGGACAAGAATATTCCCATCAGGATAGGAATATCTGACCTTGCTTGACATTTTGGACGTCTTTGTTTGCTGGTTTGATCTTTTTTTCTCCCCTTTCCCTACGGTTAGAGTTAAATTAAGAGTTAGATTTGGGTATAGCATCTCATTAATTACCTATTAATAATATTAATTAAGTGTCTGAGTGTGTGTACATACAAAGCGACTTAAGGTGATCGGTAGTTCCGCTGTCAGTGTCACGTTTTTTTTTTCTTTTCTTTTTTTTCCCCCTCCTGAAATATTAAATTACTAGAAACAATTGCATCAACTTGTTGAGAAAAAACCAGCATGCACAGCTTCTTCAAAGGTTTGTTACTCTGTAATCCTCTGTATGTTGCTAGTGTGCGTGGTGGCCTTTTTTTTCTTTCTATCTTTCTGTTTTTTTTCAACCTACTTGTTTTCGAGTCATAGAAGGAAGTAGAATCAGGTCAGATCAAGTAAAGGGGGAAAGAACCGCATACAGTTTCTCGTTACATACACTCACTGTCTGGTCACACACACACGCTTCCTTAAGGCCCGACCGCGGAATGACACCACGGAGTCGAACTGCACTTCTCCAGCTTTCCATTTTAATTGGAGGGGCCTTACCTATTTTACCTACGCCACAATTATTTTAAGCTTTAATTGCAAAATTACAGACGGATCATGAGTTACATCGAACTTAATTCACATGTAAGATCCTTTAGTTAATCATTTCAGGAGGAAGGCGGGTGAGCATGCTTCATCGCCTGCATTAATTAGGCGAAGTCGTTTTGCTGCTAATTAGCTGATTCTAAAAGGATCTGCTTTTTTGTGTAATTAATTATCAAAGACACAATCGGCTGCCTCGTTTAGGGAAAAACTGCTCACGCACGCAGAGCAGACGTATCTTGAATGCCTGTCATTGCATCATGTTTTAAAGCCTTGTCCTCCCTTTGCTGTTTGTTTGCAAGGTTTGCTGTACATTTTTCCACAGAGGGGTGGTCTTTGACTCGTACTACGAACAATTAGGAGTTATAGTTAAAGCTAATTGTTGCACTTTTGAAAAAAATACAGTGATTTTTATCAGCCTAAACTTACACTGGCTCATTTTGTTTTCTGTGCTCTCTCTCCCTCTCTCTCTCTCTCTCT
>JAOTQY010000039.1:17775077-17798458 GCA_026413445.1 Dolichallabes microphthalmus
GAGGAATTGGACACGATTAGATTGGGGAGAAAATCGGGGTAAAAAGAATTGGACAGACTAAATTTATAAAAAAAAAATAATAATAATAATTTGTGTGTCCCAGAGTTTGGAGCTCATAAAACATGAGGATTTGCAAAATACATGTCAATCTCTTTATTCCTACGAGATGTCCTCCAGTAGAAGCAACATTTCTTGTTTATAGTCGCAAACTATCCTTGGCATCAGATTCCCTGATCTCCCTCCTCCCATTTCTTTGCCAGGTTACTTACTCTCCAGGAGGGAGGGCCAGGCCGGGTCCCCGGAGAAGCCTCTATCAGATCTGGGTCGTCTGTCCTACTTGGCGTATTGGAAAAGTGTCATACTGGAGTACCTGCACAATCACCCGGATAAGAGTGTGAGCATCAGGGGAATAAGCAAAGCCACAGGCATGTGTCCACATGACATTGCCACCACACTCCAGCAGCTCCACATGATTGATGTGCAGGATGGCAGGTAGGTTTGACTCGCTTGCTGTTTTAGTCATGCACAGTTTTTGACAGGTTTTTCTCTCAATCAAGTCATGTTAACACAAGGTTTAATCAGCCATTAAGCTCACACATTGAACTGAAGCCTGTGTGTATTATTGCAGTTATCGCCACTCATGTTTTGTGACTGTATAGAATTTTCTCTCTGCACTTTTTTTGTGCTGTTTTTTTTTCTTCACTGTTTTCTTCTCTGGTGTAGATTTTTAATCATTCGGAAGCATCAGACCATCCAGAAGCATGTGTCCAGGCTTCGAGAGAAACCACGTCTTTATGAGGTTGACCCTGACTTTCTGGTCTGGACTCCTGCTAAATCAGTCTACAGAAAAACCTCAGAGAGCCATCATAGGATAGGAGCAGAGGTAGATACCACCTTTTTTAAATATATATATTAAACACCATAGTGTTGGTATATAGCCCCTACACTTGCTAGAATTACATAACGTTATGGCTAAATGATGTGTAGGCCAGCCGTGAATGGTTCTATAGCTGTGTAATATCACAATTATACATTTTCTGATAACTCTGGGTCACTCACTTTGCTGCTCTGCATTATAATAAGTTTCCAGCTGTAGTTCTCCGAGGACAGAGATGACCGCTACTGAACTTCCTGGGGACCCAGATCTGTTCATTATTGACGCCACTCTTTTTTCTTTTTTTTTTCTTCTTTTTTTTAATAATTTTTTTTATATGAAATTATTTTTTCAGTTAAACATGAGTTAAAAATAAATCATTTCAGATCACTGACAAATTTTAGTACATAAACACACTATTATTCTGTATTACTGCAGTCTGTGCAAACTGGTTCATGTACACTCCTACTTGTGTTTCTAGAAAGCAAATCTGGCGGTATGCAGTGACTCAACCGCTGAGAAGCGAGCACGAATGATGGGCAGTAGAATACCTCCTCTTACTAAGAGTAATAACTACGCCAGACGTAACCCGGAGCAAATACTGACTAGCGCCAGTGAGAAGGATTTGAACGTCAGTGAGGATAGCAGCAGTGATGATGATGATACTTCAGTCCTTTCCCAGTCTGCACCAGGGCTCAAGCGAAAGGTAAGCGTTCAGCTGTGGGGAATCCGTGTCAGTCATCAAGCCAATGCACTTCGCTAGATCCTGCTTTTTTTTTTTTTTTAAATATATAAAGCTATACACTTGCTGCACCACTGACTAGGCACCATTGCGTCATATGCTTGAGCATAAATATCTCGTATGAATAGACACTCTGGAAAGGAGAAATATTCATGTCAGTTTATTTAGGAATTATTCTAGGCATTTATTAGTTCACCATTCTAGTTTTCCATTTAGTTGTATTTGGCCAATATTAAATCTTGGATAATTGTGTGTAAATCAAGTAAACTTGTCCTCATTAAAACAAAACACACAAACCTTTTTTAAAATTTATTTTTATTTATTCTTTGCTATGTTGAGATATTTGCAGTAGGCTTAGCAAACACCAGAATGTCTCCTAAGAGTCAGCCAAGACCAGTAAAGAATATGTTGTGAGGGACATGTGGTCAACTGGGTCCTGCTTGCTCTCATTTGGGGTTTCATGCTGCCGAAGCTTTCCAGTTGAATGGTTTGTGGCTCAAATACTGTGGTTTGAATGATGGAGCTTTGCATTTAGATCATGAGGCATGCCATTCATAATGTGGTCACATTTCCCTATGTTTAGCATCATCCTTAACTGCATCCTCTTCATCCAAACCTTCTTTTTGGTTGAGAGTGCACTGGGGTCACTTTAAAAAAAGCAAATCTCAATACCTCATATGAAATGTCAAACAAGCTTTGTCATATCTCGTGTCTCTTTATCGTGCCATATTTCCTGACCTCTCCCATGGACTGCATTCAGATATCGTATTCAAAAAATCTAGGCGTGAACAGTCCAATGTGTTTTGTGATCCGATATCTCTCAGAACACTTGACCACATTTGCATTTGTTCTATGAATGGCAATGCATCATCAAAAGACTGCCTTGTCACTAGTGTTTGCAAATTCGTGCTTTTTTTTTTTTTTTTTTTTTCCCCCTATGGGAACAAGCTACTTTAAAACTGTCAAGCCAGACTGTTTAATGATGTTTATTCTCTTTATTTGCTGGTTGCCTTTTCTGTGCATGTTTAGCCATCCAAAGGCTTATCTCCTTACCACAATCCCTCATCGTTATGGCCACAACAAGCACAAATACATTGATTGTCTGTGCTCCTTATCATCCAATCAATCTTCAGACATGAGCTTAAAATGTTCTATTGGAAACGTTATAAAAATATAACACTATTATATTTTACATTATAAAATAGGCACACTATATTGAATACTCGTCATATGTTTTCCCCTATAAAGATGCATGTAACCCCTCTACAGGTTAATGAGCAATGCTTGTGCAAAATGTACAGTACGGTCCATATTGAATAAACAGCAAAAACAAGGTCCAGCATTTCTAAGAAATAAAATATATATATTCAGCGCAATGCTAACGTTAGTGTGGATTAGGAACGACTGTTTTTAAACTTGAACTCTGACAGCTCGCGCCCACGCTCCTGCTGAGCAGTGACTAAATTTGTCTGCAACTCTCGTTTTACTTTGTTTTTTACTTCCTTCTCTTTCAGCCAAGGGCTGCTTTTCATTTGTGTGGTTCTTGAAAGCATAAAGAGCTAAAGCTGTACAAAATGCCACGCAGTCTTCCATTGACAGAGTTAAAGCTTTTATTGACTAAGTGCCTTACTGTTTAATTAGGAAACACTGCTCACTAGCTAAATATAAACACTGAGTTTTGCCATTTTTTTTAAAGTAAATGAGTGCTGTTTAAGTGATACAGTATACCAGATGACAGTATACTGGTTGTCTATCTCTGAGTTCACTTAGGATTGAATCATCTGAAACCGATAGTAATGTAAAGCCTGAGTGGTGTCTTAATAAACAAGGCTTTCATTGTAGAGATCTCTTTATGTATTTTCACAGAGAGCAGGCCCTCTACGGAGAAAAAGGGGCAGAAGGAGAGTGCGCGTCAACAGCAGCGTCACCACAGAAACCATCTCGGAAAGAACGGAGGTGCTGGATGAGCCTTTTGAAAACTCTGATGTGGAGAGCCCTGCGCCACAGTTAGGCCGTTCCGTCGGGCGGGAAGAAAGTGAGGAGGAAGAGGAGAGCAGCTTAAGAAGAGTTGTGCGCAGGCCTGGTAGACCAAGAAAGAAGGAAAGACGAGATGACAATCATTCTAATCAACAGGAGGGAGAGAAAGTTGGAGGTAATTGTTTTGCATACTTTTTTTGTTGCACACTTTCTTAAATATTATTCAGGGCATATTCTGACTCTCTCTTAATTTACAAACCCAGATGCTGTGAAAAAGGACAATCCTCGGCCTGTTAAGCGGAAAAAAGGTTGGCCCAAAGGAGTTAAGCGAGGGCCTCCTAAATGGAGGCTAAAGAAGGAGCGAAAGATGGGATTTAAGCTCAATCTCTACACACCACCTGAGACGCCCATGGTCAGTGTGGAGCAAGAACCAGAGGATGAGCAGGTGGACAGTCCGGTTTCTGTTCCCGAAGGCTCCGGGTCTGCGTTTTTAAACGAACCAGAATCTGTGAAGCCAGAGATGCACTTGGACACCTTGATCATGGAGCCACAGGAACCCAGTGAAGAAGACAAGGACGATGAGCCTACAGATAAACCTGATTTTATGGCTGTTTCTTCTTGTGAGGCAGTGAGCCAGGAAACCACATCAGGTCCTGTGAACTGTGATGAACAGTCCCCTGAAAGTACAGAACAGGAAAGGTGCCAGGAACCAGATGAGGAACCTAAATGTAGTGAGCCCCAGGCCCCTGATGAACGTGATGATGAGGAAGAAGAGGATGAAGAACTAGAACCGTCTCATGTGGAAGATCATGATGCAGATGATGAGGATGATGGCCATGTGGATTCTGGTGAGGTGAGGAAGGAGGATCCTACACTGTTACTGGAGAAAGAGCCTCTGGATCGCTCAGATCTCAAGCCAAACTCTTGTAGTGATGATGATGATGATGATAAGGAAGAGGATCCTCCTGTGCAGTCTTCTGGAGAGCTGGTCTCGGACAGTGGTTTAGTTGGCATCGACACGCAGGATAACCCTGAGGACTCGGACCATCAGCCTGACTCCGAATCAGATGAGGAGGAAGAGGAGAACATTCAGAATGTTGACCAAAAAGATGCTGGTCCTTTGACACCTGCAATAAAGGAAGACCACAGTATTTGTCCAGAGATTGACATGGAAACTGCCCAAGCGGTTCAATCCCTAACGCAGGAGGCTGAGCAAGAAAGGCACTTCCAGGACTGTGTAGAGACCCAGGAGGCCTGCCGCAGTCTGCAGAGATATGTGCATGTCGACCAGAGTCCACAAATGACTCCAGTCGATGACTGCCAGCAGTCAGACCACAGCAGTCCACTGTCCTCTGTACACTCACACCCGAGCCAATCGGTACGGTCTGTTAACAGCCCAGCGGTGTCCATTCTGGAGAGCAGTTACACTCAGATCAGCCCAGATCAAGGTGCAATCTCTGTGCACTCCTTACATAATAACATGGAGACAAGCCCAATGATGGATGTCCCTTCTGTGTCTGACCACTCGCAGCAGGTAGTGGACAGCGGCTTCAGTGACCTCGGGAGCATCGAAAGCACGACAGAGAACTATGAGAATCCCAGCAGCTATGACTCCACACTAGGTGGCAGCATTTGTGGCCAAGCAGCCAGCGCTGGTGCCTCTTCCCAGAGCAGCTGTTCCTATGGCAACCTTTCCTCTGGTGGCAGCCATGGCCAGAGCAGCTGTGCTGTGTCCCAGCAGTTGGCCGGCCCTGTGGTGAACAATACTGGTGCCTGCAGCATGCTCCAGCTGAACAGCATGAGCTCACCACAGGGCTGCAGCGTCAAATCCCCACAAGGCTGTGTACCAGAGAGGCAGCCTGGACACGGGCATGGACACGGCCCTGGGCATGGGCATGTACACAGTCATGGCCATCACAACCATCACCACCATCACCACCCGCACCAACACCATCAGCATCAACACCACCAGCAGCCCCTATCTCACTGCTCTATGCCTGGTAGCTTCCCTCCTCCCATGCAACTCTCTGACCTCCCCGAGTCAAACAACCCCTCCACCAATCTGGGACTGTATGAGAGGATGGGCCAGGGTGAGTATGGGGGCGGGCACTATGCACAGCCCTCAGCTACTTTCAGCCTGGCCAAGCTCCAGCAACTTACCAATACGCTAATGGACCATCCTCTGCCTTTTAGCCACTCTGCATCACATCCTATCACGTCTTACACCAACAACAACGGGTCTTTGTCCTCACAGCTCGGCCCTCACAACCCCACACTGGTGCCTCTGTCTCAGCCTCCACACGGTGTTGCAGGCGGAGGCCCTCAGACACAGGCTACCATGACTCCACCCCCTAACATGACTCCTCCACCCATGATGGTGCAGCGCAACATGGGCACACCTAACATGAACTTACCGCCGTCCCAAAGACTGCAAACACAAATTGCACCCAAGAATCATCACCATCATCCCGTGTCCATCCGCTCTAAATCGGCACCGCTGACTCCTCACCACCAGCAGCAGATGTACGGCAGGAGTCCACAGGCCGTTACCATGCAGGCTCCAGGCAGGACACTAGCCATGGCACCTCGCATGAACATGGGTGTTAACCTCATGCCTGCTCCAGGTTACAACGTCAATTCGATGAACGTAAATATGGCACCGCTGAACGCAATGAACACGTACAGAGTGACCCAGCCCATGATGAATGGGAGTTACCATGGCAGCACAACATATATGAACCAATCTCCGCAGTACTCTATGCAGATGGGCATGATGGGTACTCAGCCTTACCCACAGCAGCCCATGCAGGCTCCTCCCCATGGCAATATGATGTACAGTCCAGCGGGTCACCATGGTTACGTGAACACTGGCATGTCCAAACAACCCTTAAACGGGCCTTATATGAGACGATAATCGCTAATGACCCCTGTCCCGAAAAGGGTTAGGAAATGAAAGTCAGCTTGATGACTTGAGGTAGTTTTTTTTTTTGTTTGTTTGTTTTTTGGTTAATTTTCAATGTTATTGTTCGCTTTTTATGGAGTTTTATGATTTTTTTTTTCTTAAAAAACCAGCACTTGGTAAGAATGCAAAAAAGTTGTGTTTAATGGCTAATCTTTAGCTTTTTCCCTATTTATGGGAAGCCTTACATCATCAAAATTTAACGTAATGTTTAAATATAAAACTCTTAAAGCTGCATTGCAGTTTATGGTTACATTGACAACCCCCCCTCCCTTCCCCTCCTATTTTCTTTTGGACTTGCTTCATGGAACCTTTAAATGTGCCTGCATTGTAAGCCTTTTCAATGTACCTGTTTAACAATCGCAAGGTTATTTTCCAAGTCTGTACTCATGCCTTCATATTATTTAAATTATTGTAAGTCTACTTTTATATATTTTTTTAAGTGTAAGGTGAAACTTAGCATGCTATAATGTCTTTGTTAGTGACAGTGCATCAAAGTAGTACTGTACAGTGTTGTGCTTAAAAGCAAGCAATTTTATATTAAATGTATGGCCTTGGTTAGGTTTCCCTCTTATGGAAGGAAAAATGAAACTATATTTTTGTTGTTTCTAATACTGAAAAGATTTTAAAACATCGTCATGTTTTTGGGTGTCCCGCTTCGAAGGTTCTATTGCTAATTGTGTATAATTTGTTACTTTTTAACAAGTTTCTTTACCTGAGGCAGCTTTGTTTTTATACAAACTAAAGCAATTTCAGACAAAATAGAGAAGTAAATGTCAGTATTTGTACATGTAGAATTCTAAATCAATGGAAGGGAATGCAAAAAGGAAAAAAAAAAAACTTTCACTGGGCAGTTCAGAAAATTGTCAGTTTTTTTCCCAAAGTTGGTCTTTTATGAAATGCCTTTAAACATGCATTTTCATTCCAGATGTAAATTTTTTTATCTTTATAAAACATCTGATTTATATTTTACTGAAATGTAGAACAGTAGCCTTGTTAATAGACAAAACAGATGGCATGTATAAAGAGAAATTGTATTGGTGTCTGTTTGTATAGCTTATTTTGTAGCCTTTGTACCTGTACAGAATGGCAGTTTGATGTAAGAGGGATAACCCGACTATACTAATTAATGGAGCAACAGTCCTGTATTTATGAGTTACCTTTTTAGTCAGTCACTTAAATGCTGTACATTTTAGCAGAAAAATAAATTATGAGCCACTGACCGACTTAAGCTCAACTCTGGACTATTTGTTTCCTGTGTGCTGTTACTTCATGCTTGCATCATTTCAGTCTTTTCTCAAAGACGGCGCAGTCGTAGGAGTCCCAATTGAATACAAACTTTTTAAATGAGCTTTTTGATTTTAAGTGTGTAATTAGGCAGAAACTCCTGAGGTATGCTGCTGGCAAAAAAATAGACCGTTTCCAGGTTCTGTACCTAATTCAATTCAGCATAAATTTATGTTCCACATGATTAATCCAGATGTTTAGGCTATGAGTTTAAGGCTATCATGTCTGGATTCTCAGTTCTTGGCTTGTGCCTTTGCTCTTGTAGCTGAACATCCAGGACTCTGAGTTGCTTTAAAAAACCTCTGTTGGGTAAAATACAGCGTTGCTTCTTCACGTGATCAATCGCATCGACGACGGTCATGTTCTTGAAGATCATTAGATAAGCCAAAAATAAAGTAGCTGATCGACTTCGTCCCATAACGCAGTGCACCAGCAGTTTACCTGGAACGAGAAATGAAATTACTTTAGAGGTGCTGTTCAATAGTTTCATGGTTTGAGTGACACCTCAGGTTTTTGCTGATTTTGCAATTTGATTAAAATGCTCCAGGTTAATAAATGTTATATGAAATAAAGGGAATGTTTATACTTTTAACCAACTCTAACCAAGACGTCTTCTCAGGTTCTTGGTTAGTGTGTGCGTGCGAGAGAGAGGCTCTTATCTAAATGTATTTATCATGGCCTGTCTGTCTCTTCACTCACTCTCTGGATTGCTGAGTGCCTGGTCAATAAATTGAGCTGCCGGGTAGAAAAACTGTGCAAGGTTGAAAGTTGTGGAATGTCTTCTGCCTCCACTCCATAGTAATAAATGTCCATGCCGTGGTAGTAACCTGGACCTGTAGCAACATTGTTCCATTTTCCCTCGGCTGCGTTGAGGATGTGGGTTATCCCAATCTTCTCCAAATTGTAGCGCTCTAGTGCGGTCTTCCTGTAAAATAAATAGGATTACCCTTGTATGTCTAATGTTAATAAGGCTTGAATGAGTGAAAAATCAGCCTTCATGAACATTTTATCAAATAATTTACGCTCTATTAAACCGAGATTAATAAGACTAGTGTTTCTCCTGAAGAAGTCTTAGGATCTGTCCCAAGTGTTTAGAATTTCATTAAGCAGAAAATAATAAAACGACTCGGCTCTTTTAGTCATCTTGCTTACTCATCGCTGATGTAGACGCCGGGCCAGACCTCGTTGATGTGGGTGTAAGCTGCTGCTGTGCCTTGCCAGAAGAGTTTCTGCAGCTCAAACAGCTCGGGGGTGATGTACTCACTGTCTGGGTCATCCTGTGCTGGCTTTTGTGTATTCTTGATTTGGCTCTGTTTTGAAGTGTTAGACTTCATCTTCTCTTTAAAGCTCGGTGCTCATCAGCCGGAAGCTTGAGTTATTGCCTTTGGAGAGAAATTGCGAGATGTTTGGCAGTTGCTCAAATATCAAAATTGGTTGTTTTTTAAAAGGAATTAAAGTCATCTGTATACTTGTCTATAATGAAGTAGCAATATTTATTCGTAATTGCGTTGTCCGCGTCATGCCGGATCCGGATGCTATCCTGTGATCGCTGAGTGTGAGGTAGAAATGCGGCCTTGATGGGATGCTAGTCCTTTGCAGGCCATCAATCTGAGAGATGTTCATAGTCATGTAAACACGATTGATTTGTAAGCAATCCAGCATGTTGCTGGGAGGTTTGAGGAATCTCGTACGGACCGAAACCTGAGCTCCGAATAGAACTACAGACCCCTTAGCTGCACCACAGCGCCCACCCCCCTGTGGCAGTGTCTCGAGCTTAACACACTGTGACAGGTTCCTACATTGGGCCTAACCGGCATAAGCATTGCGTAAATATTTTATAAAGCATTGCTGGTGGATTTATGTAAGCCATATGTCACGCTCCTTGAGGTAAGTTTCTTGCCTTATCATTACGAGTTAACTTTATACGGTTGTGTGTGTAATTTTTAACCTCAATTTGGGAGGTCTGTTTTATTAACATGATTATGCAGTACGACTTCTGTATAAAACCCACAAGGCAGGAAAATAAATGGTTTTAAAGCCCTTGAAGTAAAAGTGGGAGTCGGTTTACATTTATAACCCTGTTATAATTGACCTCTGACAACTTTATCAAAGTGTTTTGTTTTTACTAGCAGCACATTTATAACTTGTAATTTATTTTATCTGTATCTCGCAGCAGTGGCATGTGGCCAGAGGTTTGGGTGCGGCAAATGGCCCCCAGCTGTATTATGTTGAGAAGCTGGCTGACGGCTTCAGGCGGCGCTTTTTTACAAATCCAGATTGGGCTATTATGCTGATTATTAATGCTTTATTAGAGTCCATGTAACCGCACCTATTGTCTGCTCTTATACTTTATAACATTTATTTTATTACATTGGCAGCCACTGAGTAGTTTAAACCAGTTCAATCAGTTATTCATTGTCTTTCTTGTCCTATACAGAAAATGTTCCTAGAGAGTCAACACGTGATTGAAAACAGTAACAGTATTGCAGCCAGCATTACATTACATGATTGCTATGTCGCAATAAGTTGACTAAGATTGATCATTAAAGGTTGATTTTTAGAGTCTTCTCCATCAAAAAAGAAAAGAAAAACACGCGCCCACATCCAGTGTTCCCGTGTTGACCACGATGGGTTTCCTCAAGGTTCCTTGATTTCATCTCACCTCTGAAAAGAGCTGGACTGGCCAAGCGCCACCTTCCTGTTGATACTATGAATGACGATGTGAAAAATGTGTGGCATTGATCCTGGAGGTGTGTCTTACACCCAGTGTTCCCAGGATAGATTCTGGATCCACCATGACCCCCTGATTGGGATGAAGTGATGACTGAAGAGGAATAAATGAGTAAATCATTGGAATGGATGCTAGTTATTATATTAGATCTGATTGTTGATTTTTTTTTATTTTTTAAAGTTCTCGTCAATCCCTTACTCGTTTTAGACTAAATGCACCTAGAAACCTTGTATAAAAGAGTTATTTTTGATTGAGTGGGTTTCACTTCAATCCTGAGAGAGAAAGAAACTTTTTGAAAAATATATATTTCTAAGACTTACAAGAGCTCAATTGTACCGCAGTTATGAAATCATTCTACTGTAGATGAAACGGTCATGTTAAATTCATATTTTGAACTTTCCCAGAGTTCACTTCAAGACACGCAGTTCTGGTAACAGTCAATAACAGTTGACACTAACTGCTGTTATGAATCCACACTTGATCCTCTCTTAATCCGGAAATGGTAAATCAATATACATTCATATTTAAGTGCTTACCGTCAACACGATCTGTCTGACGTTCAGGCCGAGCACACGCTGCACATGTCTGGTCAGTCCATAACACACACCAGACACCAAATTATATTTTTAGGACATTGATCTATGAGCTTTTGCTTTTAGTAGCATGCAGGAGGGGTTGATGGTGCGCACACACACACACGCACACAGAGACACACAGGACCTCTGCCCTAGTAACTAGAATAGTTCTGGCACTCGAGTACAAGGAGCTAGAGTGCATTTTATTTTCCTGCTGTTGGAGCCTGTGACTGACTTTTTCCACCATTTCTATCACAAATCATGTTGCTCTGTTTCTTTTTTGACACACACACACACACCAAGGAAGGTGCAACATTAAACCTCAAGAAAACCTGGAACAATTATTAAAAAGAAAAGAAAAAAAGAAGTACTTAAAACATTCTGTTGTATTTCTATCACTAAGGAATGATGTCATGATAATACAATACAAGCTGCTATATTTGGAAGTGACTGAGAGCGCAGGCTGCATTAAAGTGCACTAAACATTTCGAACGGCTTCTTTATGCCGCGCGGGGAGGCTGCCGTCCCCATGTACTGCACAGATTTGTGGCTTGTAATACACCTGTTTTGAGACCACACCGGTGCTCAGAAGCTCGTTGGCTGTTTAGTGTCTCACACTCTGTGCAAATCAGGTAGGTCTCAGTTGGGTTCTTTAATGAAAAACCTCTCTGACCACACAGCAGGTGCTGCAGGTTTTGCATAAACTTGCATAAATTCATTTTTAACTACGTTGCCTTGCATAATTATTCCCCTCGTGAACTTCTTCCACATTTTGTCATGTTACAACCAAAAAACTAAAATGGATGAAGCTGGCTCTTTGGCAAATCCTGTCTGTCTGCCCAGTTTCAACACTACAGACTGTTTAAGTTTTGGGATCTTTTTTTTTTAATAGCTCTCCAGACATGTTCCCATAACTCAGGTGTCCAGATATAGATATAGATATACTGTAGAGAATGCAATACTGTGCCTTATCTCTAGCAGAGTAATCGTGCAGCAAACTGCTTTCACCAGGATTAATTCAATTAATTATTGAGTTCTACAGCAGCAGATACTGTATATTATGTTTTTGTATAAAATATCCAATATTTGTGAATTTTTTAAAAAGTTTTTTTGTATATCCCTGAAGTCCATTTCAATTACATGTTGTAATATTTACTACGTATCAAAAGGATCCATCCAAGTGGATAAAGATATTATAAGCCACATACTGTTTGCTAGCATTTAAACCCTCACCATGACTAATACTGTACATAAGGTTCTCAGTAAACAACTCAGAAGGTTGTTAGTTCAAACCTCAGAACTGCCAACAAACTACTTTTGGGGCTTGAAATGAAACCCTGCTTAAGCGATGTGTGAGGTCTCACTTGTAAGATGTCCTTACAATATGTCCATGTCCTTAAAAATACACCTTATTTCTCACCCTTATTATACCATGATACTGTACAGCATTCTCTGAGCTTACTCATACCTGTATAAACCTACCTGATATTGTCAGCACTCCAGTCACTGATTCTAACAGGAAAGTAAATCTCACTGAATATCCTGCTCACAAAGTTATGCACGAGAATAACAATGACATGACTGACTTGCACGCAGTGACACATCTGGCAATTGCATAAGGTTAAAGCATGCTTTGGTAATTTACAAAATTAGTTGACATTCTACATAAAACAATGTCGCTGTGCAGTCTTCTAACCAGTGGTGCGAAGGAACAAAGTACAAAATACTGAACTCATGCATGGTTTTTAAGTATCTCCACTTTACTAGAGTTTTTCTTCCAACTGATACCTTTGATATTTAATTACTGTATTTAAAAATAAACATCTCCATTATCATGCATTGGTAAGGTGTCAGTTAAAGGAGAGTTGATTCATATTTGTAACTAATCTAAACAGTAACATATGACGGTAAGAATGAGACCGACAGTAATAACCATCACAGTAATCTGGATTTTGTGGAAACATTTTATCAAAGCTGTTTTGACTTTGATAGCTAACTCTTAGCTTCCCCCCCTTGGGTTCGATTCCCACCTTGGGTTGCTCGTTCTCCTTGTGCTTGGTGGGTTTCCTTTGGGTACTCCGGTTTCCTCCCACAGTCTAAACACAGGCAGATTAGGCTAACTGGCATTCCCAAATTGCCCGTAGTATCTGAATGAGTGTGTGTGCCCTGCGATGGATTGGCACCCTGTCCAGGGTGTACCCCACCTTGTGCGCAAGGTTTCCTGGGATAGGCTCCAGGCCCCCCGCAACCCCGAATACAGAATAAAGCGGTATAGACGATGAGTGAGTGAGTGAGAGCGGTTGTGAAATGATTATCACTAGCATTTTAGACATTAGATTACTATAGAAAAAGTTATTAATTAGCTCAAGTTAATGCTTTAATTGATTCCTTGGTTGGTGTGGTAAAAGAGGATCTCACTCAAATCGTAATGTGTGATCTGAGACAGATATTTTATTCTAATTGACTAGCAATAAAAAAAAAGTTCAGAATATTTTTCTGCTTTAATTTGAATAATGGATTTGAACCTGGATTTGAATATTATTTATTTAGGTGAATAATTACACTTTACCTTGATTAAAGTCCTTTGACCACCTCCGCCTGTAACTCTTATGAAAACAGATCTGTACAGTACATGCTATTGCAGGTGTTAATGTTTAGTTCACACAGCGTATACATATGAAAGGCTTTGTATTTCGAATCCATTGAGACAGATCATGTTTTTGCCTTATGACAGATCAAATCGGAGTCATGGAGATGGAAAATCTGCTAAAAGGTCAGGGAGTGTGTCTGCACTCCCACAGGAGACGCCTCAGCCTGGGCTCAATTCCACCAGCCAATTATTCCCTCCTCACACTACCGCCTGTGCCCTCCTACAGGCAGCTGTCCTTCCTGGGGCCCACTGACGGAAAGAGTCCAATTTGACAAAAATAGGAAATCTCAACAGAGTAGGGTTTGTAATTTAATCCAAAAATGTGCTTTTTTTCTTCTTTTTTTTTCCCTTCTTCTTTTTTTTTCTTTTTTTTTTGCGGACTTTAACGGAGTGTCTGTAATGCGAGCTTGGCTGCTGCAAATGGGATGGTAATTGCTTTTCGCTTCCCAGATATGTGAAAAGGACACATGAATCATCTCTGGAGAGAGAGTGTTCAGAGCCATCAGCGCTATGTGTGTGTGTGTGTGTGTGTGTGTGTTTTTTCCTCACTCACATCCTCGCTCACTGCCATCACTCACCTTGACAGGGGAGTCATTAAATTGGTCATGTTGGATTCCTTTTATTGTTTTGTCAGGTTCACTTACGCCTTCAACCTTGAAATTTCTTTCCCCCCACCACCACCAAATAATGTACCTGTGCTGCTTTGGTTGCTAGATCCTGTCTTCATTTTCATAAATCTAAAATCATACCATTATGGACAAATAGTGTTTAGCACCACACTTCCATCATAATGCTTTATGCACTTTTTAAAATAAAATGTAACCAGCGTGAGGGTGGTGGAGAATGTGTGGGGATAATGTACGCGCTATGAGATGGGAAGGTGTTATTCATAGTCTGCACCTGAGATAACAGCCTAGAGGAGATGTTATTAATAGCCAGCCGCTCTCCAGAATGTGTATTGCGGCCACTGCAGCCCCCACAGTGTACAGAGGAGTTGAGTCATTCTTTACACCAACTGTGAGTTGTGATCCAAAGTTTTCCATCAAGCTCAAAATTAAGTCTATTGAACTATCAGTCAGTAGTTCTAATGATTGTTGTTTTTCAATTAGTTTTTTTACCTTCTGCCAGAAGGTTTGGCAGAAAGCTCTGTTCTTTTCGACAGTGGTGTAACGACTGAGGTACGAACATATCATGAGCAAAGATGACAGCAAGTTGGCCTGTTTATGACAGGAAAAAATATATTGAGAATGAGATCATGTACGCTTAGATTTAGACCAAAATAGCTTATTGCTCAATGACACCGTCGTACTCAGTTGTCTATAATCACGATAGATTTACATTCATGTTAAAAGTCCCATATGTCAGACTTTCCAGTTTGTTTAATGACAGCTTTGGCCTCAGGAGTGGAAATGCTTTGAATGATCCAACTATTAGCCTGGCATGATGTGTAAGATCCCTTCAGCTGAATCGTCTGTGAACACATTACAGACTGTATTTTGCCCTGTGGCACTGCACCTGCAGGGCCGAAGGTTCGAGGCCTGCCTTTGTGTGTTCTGCTCGTTTCCTGATGGGTTTCCTCCAGGTGCTCTGGTTTCCATCCACAGCCCGAAGACATGCGTAGTATCTGCCGTTTCTAAATGACCTGTGGTGTGTGAGTGAGTGTGTGTGTACCCTGTTCAGGATGTACCCAGCCTTGTGTACCGAGTCCCCTGGGATAGGCTTCAGGCCTCTAGAGACCCTGTATAGGATAAGCGGTATAGAGTATGATTGAGTGAATGTCAAATCTCCCACTAATGCTTTATCCTCGTGGATCCGCAGCCTATTCCTGGAACGCTGACTGAGAGGCTGGAATACACCCTGGATGGGATGCCAGTCCATTGCAGGGCACTATATGTACACATTCACACCTAGGGCCAATTTAGTACAGTATATCCAACACACTATTTTGGAGGATTGAAGAACAAACTGGAATTACACCTGCTGTGCTCCCAGTTGAAGAATTCCCATTTTCCCAACTTCATTGTCAACCATGAACCTACTAGTAAGAAAGGAAAATTGTAGTTTCTGAATTTGCCATTTGTTTTTTGTTTTTTTTTTTTCAATTAACTATTCCACACCATCATCACATGTTGTTATAAAGTTTGCAAAGGTTCTGCATGAAGAAGGTCAGTTCTGTTTTCCTCTACTAGGGAAGCGTCATGAAATATTAAATGTGGGACTGCCAATACATTTGAAATGTTTTATAGAAGAAGAAAAAATGAATAAATAAACTATAAAGTGAAAATATATAGTATCTCTGCATGTTTGAGCTCAAATGACCACTCAGTGCATATGTTTTTCATTTTCATGATTCCGGACTTGACTGTATTTACTATATTTATTTTCGTATGGTCATGTCAAGCTAGTTTCCTGCCCCTCTCAGCTTGTAATAACTCTGTGTTTATTTGTCTATGAATATGTCTGCAGGCGATCTGTGGCGTTTTCCTGGACGGTCCTGATGCTCAGATATGTTTGTTTGCACAGGGTTGGATGAATACTAAAACGCTGTGTGATAGACCATAACTCATGAAGTCGTCTCCTTCAACCTCACTGTGCCAAACTGACTGACAGCTCTGTCCACAGCAGACATCACGATCCAGCTAGAAATGCTGTCTCATACTGTGTCTGGAGGGTGGAGCTTCAGGAACATATCTCAACTGTGAATCTGAAAAACCTCACGTGTGTGTTAGTCGAAATATGATTAGACTGGGTTTACAATATAATTAGCTTTTTGCACTAGTCTGTGTGTCTGTGTGTGTATTAATGCACATTTGTAGACATTTGATAAGCATGATTATGAGTTTTTTTGTTGTTGTTTTTACAGTTGAACTGAAGGTGTTCCTACTGTATAGTGAGTAGACGGTGATTGGACTGCGTATAGCCTATTTTATTCATTCATTCAGAACACAAGCTTTTTTTTCTTTCTTTTTTTTTTTTTTACATAGTACATGCCTAGAATCAATGGATCAGATCACATTGTTTTGTGTGGAACCTATAAACATATTAGAGCATATGATACCCATTAGGCAGTCTCGGCAGGGGACCAGGACTTCAAGACACCCAGTCATACATGTTTCTCCTGTTCCACCTTCATACAATAAAAAGCAGGCTGCAACCATCTCATTTCACAAGAGTTTTTTTAAAAAAAACGACAACACATGCTCATAGGCTCCTTTTGGAACAAGTTCAAAGCACATGCCATCTGGAAGGAATTAAAACAAACCTGCCATTTATTTTGCAACCCTGCAGTCTTTGGAAGTTAATAACTATTTATGGGCAAAGGCTTCAATTGTCCCTCCTATACCCACTTTGCTACCGTCATGAAAGCGATATTGATAAATGAATAAAAGAGTTGTTGCCATGCACCAAAACATGTGGGCCTGAACCCTGAAGGGGGTACATACTTTTGCAATAGACTTTGTCACATCGTTGAGATGTAGAACGTTTATTTACAGCTTGTAAGCGCCAGCTTTTTCTTCCTTTCCCGCACGAGGCTCATGTCGAGGTGACGTAGCTGATTGAGAAAGCCAGGGTTAGGGCAAATGTCTCGGTGTTGCCGAACGACTCGTGCTGCCTCCTTTAAGGTCAGCTGTTCACAGATCATAAGAAAGGCCAAGACGAGCGTGGCCGAGCGGCTGACTCCCATCAGGCAATGCACAAACACTTTCCCTGAAATGAAAGAGTTTGTCAGGAGCAAATAGAACTGTTTATCTCTGGCGTGAAAAAGATGTGACAACTGATTTGGAAATGAATTTTTAATCATTTTGTGTTCGCTAGGGATTAACTGGTATTTATTCCATGCAGTACTGGGAAACTTGCCTTCATTGGACAATGCGGCATGTATAAATCTTGCTGTCGGGTAGAAGAAAACGCTTATGAGGAAGTCTGTGGAATCATCAGCCTCCACCCCGTAATAATCTACAACCATGTCTCTGTAGAAGCGAGGTCCAGTGTTTACGTGAGGGGGGCCACTGGCTGCATTGACTATGTGGGTGATCCCCATACTGTACAGCGTGGGCTTGTCACGGGCTGCAACTCTGCAGGCAAAATACAAAGTCATTATCCAGTGCTTTCGTCAATAGTTAGACTTGATCGCTGGAATCAAAGGGGTGCACTGCAACACCACATTTACTTTTAGGGTACTCCCTTGACTTGATGGTTTAATACTGATGCTTTGGACCTGTTCATTTATCTTAAGAAGGAGTGAACTGGGAGCTAATCTTCTACAAGTCTGTGCAAACATGTCTGTAAAGCAGCTGACTCACAGCCCTATGTGACACTAAACACACATGTATTCAGCAGTACGCCTCGCCTGTTGCTTCACCAGTTTGCCTTATGAATGGTCGGCCTGCTGCCTGGTACATACTCATTGCCAATGTACACATTGGGCCACACTTGGTTGACATGTCCAGTGGGGTGCCTGTCAGCCAACAGGAAGTCCTGCAGTTCAGCAACGGATGGTGTTTCATAGGCTGAGAGCTCCTTAAGAGACAACCTAGTACAAAAATATACATTGATTTATCATCCCATTTGGGGGTTTAATATGTTGGAGTTTTAATATTAAAGGATGTAAAGATTAATTCAGTATGTGTGTAAGAGTTGTTTGTTCAATGTCGTAAAGTTTTTGTCTTCCTGCACTTTGTCTGCAGAAGTAATTTTCCAAGTGACATGACATGTTACAGTACATTCCCCTATTCAACCCCCTGTCTACCTGGATTTTCCACTAAAGCATATTATCATTCAACTAACAGTTTCAGCTTGGTTAAGCTCACCCCAGGCCAAGGCTTGTGAAACATGTCTGTTACTAAGAGGTTGAGTGTTTGGTGCCACTCAGCACTTAACAGCTTCATAGTAAACCCAGAGCTTTTTTTCTTTTTCTTTCCAGGAGATCATCTCACTCCAGATTCATCAAACAGTGATCGCATTCGGATACAGTTTACAGCTTGTGCAGAGAGGAAAATGTGAGTGCCAGAAATGCATGTGTTTCACACAGCTTGGCCTCTTTAAAAGTTTTCTGGAACTGAAAATCTCTCAACCTGAGTGAACTTACATTTTTCAGCTTCGGTCTCTTTTCTCCTCTCTCAGGTCGTCAGCTCTTTTCTCCTTGGTCAGGGACGTCGTCGACAGCCAGTCCGCAGATATGCCTCTGGAGGCTGCTTCCTTTTTTAAATGGTGGATAATTATAAACCTCCCTGGCAACAAAAGCCCCTTGCAGTTCTTAGCGCTCAGCCTGGTTTGATTTTAGAAACCTTTTAAGCACTCGTTCTCTGTCTAACTGTTTTCAGGGATGTTAGTGTTTGCATGTAAAAACTCGGTGTGAGCTTTCCTGTGGATATGAATATGTGCAAAGTATGTACAGAAGAACTTGTCTTGATGCCAATATGTCTGTTCGCTCTTGCACTTGTTGTGTAATGTTTGTGCGTAACGTTTACGGTCATGCATTAGTATATGTTTTATGTATCGTTTTGTTATTGCACGAGTTCGCCGAAAATCAAGCAGTTGGGATGAATAGTTCTCATTAACAGCTGTGTTTTCACCTGCTGTTATCACGAGCAGCTTTGTCTGGCAGTACAGAAGGCTTGAAGGTCTGCAGTAATTACAACTTTATGAAGTCAATAAAAGGGAATTAACAGCCTGGGTGTGAATGCCACACCAGCCTGTTTCTGTTCAGGATCTGCTTTGATAGTAACCCAATATGTAAAACACTCACCTGTCATCATTGTTCTACCTTTTCGTTTATTTCATATTTAAGCCAGTGTATGCAATGTATAGCAACTCCGTCTACATCCACTTTATATCAAATCAGTAATTATCCATAAACCCAGAGGAAGCATTTATGGGTCACTTATGTTAATAGCTGCTACTGATGTTTATTTATTATTGCTCCCTGACCCTCTGGAAAATCGATTGCCTATCAGCAGAGGGCAGCAGAGCAGCTTATTAAAATAGCAAATTATTATTGAATTAGAATTAAAGGGTGTGCATGGCGCAGCATGTAGGTAGCATTGTTGGCTCACAGTTCCAGGGTCACTAGTTTGATCCTGAGCGTGGGTAACTGTTTATTCTCTGATTTTCTGCTATAAGTGAATTGGATAATTGACTTTGCTGGTAGATGTAAAAGATTATGTAAATGTGTGTGCAAGGTAAACAGGATCCATGGTCACAAACAGAATAAAGCGGTTACTAATTACAAAAATGTATTGATAGCTACGTGAGGGCGTTGGTGGCTCAGTGGTAGGATTCTCACCTAAGGCTCAGGTTCAATTCCCACTCAAAGCTCAAACCCCAGCCACTGGATGCAGTGTCAGTCCCAAGTCCATGTAAAACGGGAAGGTTGCATCAGTAGGGCATCCGGTGTAAAACCTGTGCCAAGTGGTATGCAGGTCGGATGGTTCGCTGTGGTGACCCCTTCGGCAAGAGTGACTAACAATGACAATTAATAGCTATATGTTTCATGCTTTGTGTGTCTCAATATAGATCCATATTTTAATATAGGAACGTGCAACAACCCTACTGTATATTAGCTTTGTCTAAAATAAAAAAGAAAGTTAGAAAGAAACAAAGAGGATAAATAATACAGCAAGTGTACTGCCAGCAGTACTCAAGTGAGATGAATGCCATGATCAGTGTCTCTTCAGTGTCTTCTGCTGCCCTGTAGACAGTCCAGGAAAGAAAACTTGTCCTGGGATACACTGAAGTGATGCCTCGGTGCAATTACTGGTTTCTCCTCACGTCGCATCTTCTCAGCCTCTACTATGATTTATCAGCATGCACTGTATGCCCGCCGACTAATCAGGAAGTGTAGTCGGATGTTCCCCAAATGAGATGTGAATCTGAGTACTGGTGTGTGTCTGGCTTCTTGTGCTTGTGTCGTCTGATTTCGCTTAATATTGCTCTATCCCTCTGCAGAAGCATGGTGTGAAGTGGGCCAAACATACAAACCTGGTGCTTCTGAATGCTGCTGGTTTTCACACGTAAAGGAATAGTCCACCTTGAAACACGTTAAATGCGTTAACACTGAAATAACTTGCTTAGCAATACTGTGGCTAATTAGTTTATTAACACTGGATTTTTTTACATAGCTGAGAGAATTTTTGGTTGTGTTGATCTGACATCCCATAGCAAACAAAATGAGATCTCATGTTAACTTCTTCTTTGTCTCCTAGACAGAAATGAGCCATCTTTGAGACTTGAAGGAGATTTAGGCATTTTCTGCATCTTCTCAAAGGTGTCTCAAATGTGGCTCATTATCTTTAAATCTCAGAGATAGTTTACATTTGTTTTGTGTGCGATACACATATGGAGAAATGAGCCATCTTTGAGACTTGAAGGAGATTTAAGTCGTTTTCTCAATCTTCTCAAATGTGTCTCAAGAATGTCTCAGGTTGTGTCTCAGTTATGTCTCTTTGTTTCTCCTAAGTCAGCTTTAGGAAATAGAAAAGACAAAGTCGAGCTTGTAATAAGATCTCAATTCAGTCCTCACTGAAAAGGCTCATTCTGAGCAACAAAGTTTTGCTATACGATGTTATCCCACCTTCTATGACTTTTAATACGATTTTTTTTTTTTATGCAGGAGAAGGATTGAACTGTTAGCTGCTTAAAGCAGGATGGCTTATTTCATCAATTTCCTGTTATATTTAATATCACATTGATGAGAAAAACCTATTTACAGGTAATGGACACTCACATTTTCCCCTCTGAGCAGATGATGAGATGATAAAGTTAGACAGACTCAAATACTAAAGCGAGTACTAAAGCACTAATGAATTCCCACCGGCACTACTATCCACTGTTAGTTGAGTGACTTTGTAAGTAATGTGGAAAAATGGACGCCAAAGTGAAATTACCTCAGTAGTATATTAATGAAATATTTTTTCGTTCATTCATCCTGTATATCACTTATCCTGATACTGGGTCATGGAGGGTTAATGAAATATGTTTACATTAAAAATGTCAGATCATTTTAATCACAAAAAGAGCCATTTCCACTGAATCACATATGGATTTTTATGCCATTCATTCAGGGTGGATTTTTTTTCTTTAAGTACTGCTTGTATGACATTTTAGTCAAAGATTCAATCGACACATTTCAACACATCTGCATTTTTTTTTCACCAGATATTTTCCTCTCAAGGTCATGTTTGAAAAGGTTAACAATTGTTAAAGTGATTAGGTTATAATAAAACCTGCTACTTAAACACTCTTATAGACTTGACAGAATCTACATTGCAACTAATAGCAAAGGTGTGTAGACTGTGGCTGAAAACAGTAACCGATCCTGGTAGTTTAATGGAGGAAATAATAATCACCACCTGCTCACAAGGCCTTCATTTGCTAAGGTTATACTGTAGTGTGGATTCCACTCAAATCTAGTTTATAATGAAGCGCCGCCCCCTGCTGCAGATTTACAGTAACACAAGGCGCCCTGGTCAAGACTGTTATCTATTTTAAGGACCACGGTGCACTGGATTTAAGCAACGTCATGACCTGTGGGCTATAAGAGATGCCATTAAATATTCTTTTCATGTTGGATAAACAATAAGGTATTTGTTCTAATTAATTAATTGATTGATTAAGTGATTGATTGAAAAGCAAACTGCAATCACCAACACACATCTGGACCAAAACAGACAAAAATATCTAATGGAATATCGAATAAGAATCAATCATTCTTTTTGCAATGCAGATTTCTACATTATTGGGTATTATATTGCAGCAAAACCGTCGAGCCATACCTCTTCAGCATTTAAACTCACGAATACTCCACAGTAAGTAATTCATGGTGCTGAAAATCCCACTTAACTGAGTGTTCATTTCTGCTTCATATTGTATCATCCGCTTGTGGATTAGAGTCCTCAGGGGAGCAGATTATAAAAGCCCATTAGGACACATATTTCTCCTGAGGATTACTGCAGGCCTGGTGATGGACTCCAGAATGGAGTCAGTGTCTCCAACAGGAAGAACTAATTTCATTATCGACCCTGTTTGAGGCTGTTCTTTCTTGCAAGGATCATTTTACAAACAGCATGAATCCAACAGGATATGAGTGTCTGTGTTAAATATATTACAGTCTTACTTCCACCTTGATGTTGACTATAATAGCCTATTAATGTGCTCCCATTATGAAACAAAATATTACTCTGTCAGGAAAACAGGCATCTGAGAGCTCTGGGGCTTAATCCTAACAACAAAGACAGCTGAATCATACGGCACACAAAACAGCTTTATTTTAAAAATGATATGTCAGTCTCAGACTGTGTAAACAACCTTTATTTACTTGGTTTGTACAATAGTAGCAATTTTACTCCTTTGGGGAGGAAACCTATTAGTGTTATTACATAACAAATCAATTTCACAAATCAATGACGTCTTTAGACTTTTCATCTATGCGTAATAATCAAAATTGAATCCCTCCAGTTATCACCACACATTACATTTCAGTTCAAAATACTGATGGGTTCAGAAACATTTTTCAAAACTGCACTTTCTCCAGCCTAAAAAACTGTTATAACAAAATATAATCTGAATGAACAAAAAACTATTAAAT
>JAOTQY010000039.1:17935778-17960644 GCA_026413445.1 Dolichallabes microphthalmus
CTTTATCCTGTTCAGGGTCGCGGGGGGCCTGGAGCCTATCCCAGGAGACTTCGGGCACTAGGCAGGGTACACCCTGGGCCAGGGTGCCAATCCATCGCAGGGCACACTAATCACTAATTTGTCCAGAGATGACTAACTTTAAAATGAATTTTGCTGCAGATTTCTACGGGGTTTTTTTTTTGTTTTTGTTTTTTGTTTTGGATAGAGTATGGCCTGTGAGCCACAGGTTACTTATTTTTAGGGTACAAGGAAATGATATCTCTTTTATATAAATTGTGTGTTGTGTGTATAGCCTCGCAAAAAAAAATCAGACATTTTACGTGTCCGTTTCTGAATGTCAAAAACAGCAGTCCTGCAGTTAATTAAACTGAACACGTTTAAGACAAATAATACATCCCATAGGTAACAGGTCCTCCGAAGAGCCCCGGCACGGGCAGTGAGGGCCGCGGGAAAGAGCTCGAGGCTGCGTACAGACCGGGGGAAGGCACGTGCGCTCCCAGCGCGAAGGGAAAGGCGAACGCTGGCAGCAGAGGCTTCGAGGCGAGTTTCAGTTTCTCTAACTCTGCTTCTTGGAGTCTCTTTGCTTTCGCTCTCCTGTTTTGGAACCATATCTTCACTTGTGTCTCTGTTAGATTCAGTGAATTGGAAAATTCCGCTCTTTCCGCAATGGAGAGGTACTGCTTCTGGCGAAACTTCCTCTCTAAAGCGAGCAGCTGCGAGGTGGTGAACGGGGTCCTCGGTTTTCTGTTGTTCTTGTGTTTTCGGAGCGCGCATGGAGTCGGACTCGCGTGTCCTGTAAAAAAATAAAATAAAAAGCAATAATACGTGTGAGTGATAGAATAAGGTGAAGAAAGTGACATACACAATTATTCCAATTTAAAAGTACATCCCCGGATATTTATTGTTTGACTTTGTAATATTTAGGCCCACTAGTGACAGCATGTAACTTGTAAAATGTTCCCCATGAAGAAATCTATTCCGAATCATCACTACGGTTTATGTGTGACGTCCCGCTAACACATGAAAAAATCTAAGCATGTGTGTACAGTAGCAATAGTATATTAAAAGGTACGTAACGAATAGCCAGACTTTGCTTTGAACTGTCACTCACTTGGCGGAGAAGTGTACGATGGTGTCTGAAACCATCCGCCCTGTCCCTTCTCCTCCGTGTCTCCTCTTTTCCCCACAGCTAAGTTTGAGACGCTCTCCAGCGGCAGTTTTCTGTCTGTGTAAAGAGCCATGGGTGAGAGTTGCGATCGCTCCTCGGAAGGGGAAATAAGCCCTGAGTCAGATGCGGAATATGAAGTCCTGGAGGTAACTCTGTCCGATATTAGAGACTCCACGCTAAACGGAAGACTGAACGCCTTGCTTTTACATCCTTTGGCCGCCGTTCTCTCGGTGCTCTCAGTCTCTTCTGCGTCCGTGTTTGCGCGCTTCTGTGCTTCACCTTCTTGGGAAAGCGGTCCTTGAACAGAGCTCATGGTGGAGGGTAAAGGGGCCATACAACTTCCAAATGCCAGGCCCTCTCAATTTAACTCTCGCTTCTCGCTTCGTTTTTCCTTTCTGTCATTCGCCGCGTCTCTGCGACGCTCCCTTCTCTCTTGTATAGTCCAAAGCTCTCCCAGCTATAAAACTCCCAAAAGTTCTCTTTCTTCTTTGCCGCCCTCCAATCAGCGCTTCATTTTGCTCACATGACTCCTCATGTCCGCTTTTTGATTGGCCAGTAAACTTTCTTATAGATGGACGGCAAAGTGATTTTGAAAGAAATGTGCGTGGTCAATCATACTTGTCATGCCGCTGTGGTTTATTGATGGCTCCAGGGCTCCACTGTTTGAGCTATTTGAGAACTTTTGTTGCAATTAACCGGAGGGGCCGTCTGTGAAGAGAGAGAGAGAGAGAGAGAGTCTCCGCTCTCATTAGCTTAACCCTTATTGAAACCATACACAAGACAACTAGCCACTTCCTTGGCCTTTTCTTCCTCTGTTTATTTATTTGTGGGAAATCTATTTGAATCTCTTATAAAACACGTTTGATTATTTACTTTTAGCTCATTTCAGCCATAGACTGTATAAAAAATTATGACTTTGTAAGCTTATTTGTAAACATTTGTTTTCCCAGCAGAATGTTGCGGAGAAATATGGACTATACATAAACTACAATTTAAGTAGTAAAGACAAAATAACTGCACCAATTAGACCATGTTTAGCTAGATCTTCAGGGACAATTGATAAACGATGGGAATGAATGAATGACGATTGTGTCACGCCAAATTACAGCAGTTTAAAGCTTGTCTTGGCCCTTTAAGATTGCCAAAAAAAAGCGTCTATTGAAACGCAACTGGCAAGCCTTCACCGTAAGTCAAAGCATTTCATAAGGCAGACAAGTCGTGCTTTGGAAGGCGCCAGTCTCGGCGAGATCAAAAAGGAAGCTACCTCGGGGAGAGTAAGGCAGCGGGTAGCTCCACTTAACCAATTATCTCCTGCAGCACTTTAATGGCAGGGAAATAACTGAAGAGAGAACGGTTCCCACACACTGCCACATTACTGGTACACGCTCAAACTTCACCAAGCTCCGAGCTAATGACTGTTCGATCAAAACACACGCAATCGATGATCTTTTTTTTTCTTTTTCTACAACGAATAGACGCACAACAAAACTTTTGCATGGCCGGTTTATATTTTCTCTTGTCAGCTTGTTAAGCAAACCATTTGTCTGAGGGAAGTTAAATATTTAACAATGCATTTAATTACATTGATTGCTGCTTGGGAAAATTTTATATGAGAGAAAGGTAAATATATTTAAATAATTGATATTAGGTATATTTATTTATTTATTGGATTGTCGGTAAAGCGAAATCGTTTTAATTCGTGGCACAGCTCCATACTGCAATTTATAGGCAACATTTAGAGCATTTCTAGCCTACATTTTTTTAAAAACTGTATTTTGCTAAGTAATACATTCAAATGTGCTTAATACATTTAAACATTTGATTTATACTAATAAATTAATGCGCTTAAAAGTCGATTTATAATCAGCTTTATACTTCTGGTTATAGTTAAATTTTAAGGTAGCCGCTTCTTCTTAACACCGACTGTAATCTCTATCTGCATCGGATTGTTTTATCATAATTGAAACTTTAAACCAAAACAAAAATTTTAGTGAAAATTCTACGTATTTCATGACTAAACAATTTTCTAGATTATCTA
Organism: Dolichallabes microphthalmus; assembly: GCA_026413445.1. NCBI lineage: Eukaryota > Metazoa > Chordata > Actinopteri > Siluriformes > Clariidae > Dolichallabes > Dolichallabes microphthalmus. The sequence goes on from JAOTQY010000039.1 coordinate 17,938,985, forward strand.
ATTTAATATAAACATTGAAAAGCAGTTTTTCCTCCTGTCACTGTTAAAATAGCCTGGGAGCTTTAAGTGTGTCTCAGGTCGCTTTTAAGAAGGTGGTTTGTCACTCTAATGGCGTGCCCATGTATCCTCCTCTAATGAGAGCACTTGTGAATGTTCTTCAAAAACCAGTGCACATATTGAAGTGTTTACTTCCCTGAAGGAAGTGGTCTTCTGATTTATTACAAAGCAGAATACTGTAAACAGTGTACTGCTCTTTAACTCAAAATGACAAAATGACAGGAGGCTTACTTATTAAAAGAGCCTAGTGAATTTGTCTCTGGCAAAGGCATTTTGGAGTTTAATTGTTTAGGTCTGTGCCTTATTACTCTACTAAATGTTTGGAGATTTAATATGCCAACATGATTATCATGAGTTTTTCAGATTTGTGCCTCAGTAAACAATAACCAAACAATAACTTTCCAAATATGACTTTTTTGTTCCACCTCTCAATATTTTCCAAAATCATTTCCATTTGTTTTTTTCTTTACTATGTGAATTGTGCATGGTTTATGTCTAAAGTGTATCTAAACGCAAGGTTTATATATTTATATTATTTACTTTATTGCTCAATTATTAGTATATTGCTAGACATATTGCACTGACACAGTCTTTAGAATCAGTAAATGAATGTGTTGTAAGTTTTTAATGAGTATAATCAGACATCTAATTATTTTGCTTTTATATGATTTGTCTATCATTATAAATCACCACTCATTAAGATTTAAAATATATTTTTAATAGTATCTGGTCGCAATGGATTGTCATCTGCACAATATTAAAACAAGCAGTAAATAAAACTCCCTGCAGTATAATAATTTTCCTCTGCTGTTGTTCAGTGGAAAGCTACAAGAGGTCAGGCATCAGTAGTTATACAGTACATCGGCATTTTACATTGCATCTAAAACACTGATCTTCCTCCTTGCTTCATAACAGCTATTAAGTAATTTCCTTTGCAGTCATTTAAAGGCATTAATTTACCTCTTGGGAATTCAATTTAATGTCATTCTGGAAACCATGTCCTCCTCTCCCCAACTATCCCTCTCAGCCACTTTTATTTAATAGTTAATTTTTCCTGTTGCTTTTCTTGGGCTTAGTATAATTGCTAGAAACATCAACACAAAATGTTTTTCTTTGGGAATCCCTCATGATTTCACTATTGCTTTGCCAGTGGAGCAGTCACTTTGGTGCACTGCAGTACTGTTTATGTTAGATCTTTGTATGTGAGTTCAAAGTTTTGTACAGATCTGATTTTGGATGGAATGTTTGTCTGTGTCCAAGGGGGGTTACATAGATTTCTCATGCATCCTCCGCCCTGATTCTCATAAAAAGAAATAGCAGAAATGGACATTGTAAGGACGTTACACAGTCAAACCAACCACTGAGTTGTACAGTACATATATCCATTCCCTATAAAAACCACTGGCAGAAAAGCAGAAGTGTTTTTACTTGCCTCTGTAAAAAAAAAAGTGGAACACTGCAATTTTTAGCAAATGTTTATATTATTTATTTTTTATGGCTTTAACTTTACCCAACTTTGTATTGCACTAGACCATGACTGAAAGTCATCAGCAGGGTCATATAATCCTCTTGGCATGGATGTCTGTAATTAGATAATGATAATTAGTACCCCACACAAGTTTTCACATGCACGTCCATCACATACCGAACACAGAGAACCACTCCCAATACCTGCAGGGTTTCTTGTCATTACTCTGTTTTATCATTGGTATTTCATTTTTGTGCAGGTACAGTATCTGTAACAGATCATGATAATTATCTAATGTCACATTTATCATAAACAAATCTTTTTTTTTTTTACTTTTAAGTTTAAGAAAGTTTTCTGTAATTAAACATGTGCTCATTTTAAATATGATACTATAGAAAGGTTACACATTAATTCGCATGTAGACCAAAATTTGTAAACTAAAACAACACTATATTTTAATAGTATTCCAACTGTTTTGATTCTAACTAACTGTAAAAGTTGATTGAGACATAGATATTAAAAATTACCTTAAATTTTTATAATTATATTATCAAATTCCTAACCTGGCTAGTGAACATAAATTCACTTAAATTATTTAAGCCTAATTCTGCATGCATCTGAGCATCATGTTGTGTCACACTGAGCTGCTCACTCGAACCTTTTTCATCTGGAATTCATTGTAAAATATCTCTGTATTAAACAGACTCTATTTAAATTCTGTGTAGTTATATACATCCTGTTCCACTGTAAATGTTCATATGACTTTTATTTTAATGTTAGGATAAGGTGTGGCAGTGATAGGCTTGTTGTGTTAATTCGTACACCGTACCTCTTCACACAAGCACCTTTATTTAAAAAACTTGCTCTTGAAGTGTAATCTTACTGTTTTGCTTCAGGCTCCCTTTAGTGGTGCCTTGTTTCAAATATTTCCTCTTCAGACTCCAGCAAACATTTCTGTCACAGCGTGGAGGCAAGTAAACCATGTCAGAAGTCATTACAGAGCATGAAAGCAGATCTGTCCCTCAAGGTCACCCTCAAGTGGGATGGCCATTTTCACAAAGTGGATGAGGGCATTTCACATTTTTTAGGAATAAAAAAAGAAATAGGAAGAAAAACATTCTAAAGAAGTCTTTGCATTCAGGAAACTATGAATATTATATGTATTTCATAGCATAATGCAAACAATGAATGCAATTAAAATGGGTAACATTAAATATGTATTAATTTATTTGTGTTTTATTTTTCATTGAATATATTCATGTTTATTTCCTTATATTAAAAGAAAAAGGAACTACTCTTTATGTGTGAAAGAATGCTGAACCATACTAGCAGGCAAATAACCAAAGTTAGCATCAAGTAAAATATAGCCGTTTAACAAGATGTCCTTTAGCAGAATGCAAGATCTTCTGAAGGATGCTCTGTATCCGCCTGAACAGGATTACATGTGTGGATTATTGCAAGACTGAAAGGATTCTGATCTCTGTAGTGATCTTATAAACCTGTCACTGAGATTATCTTTGAATATATTTTCCATTTTTTAATGTTAATGTTCATTGTCATTTTGTATTCAAATTAATGCAACTAAAAGAGAATCTTATGATTGTGTTAAGATCGGTCTTAGGGTTATTAAAATATTGATATAAAGTATTTATAGCAGTTTTACAGCTTTTTTTGTAAACAGTAAAAGAATTACGCACGTCTCATGTATCTATGATATAACCAGGTACATGACTCACATTTTTCCCCCTCATTTTGAATTTGATATAGAATTTAAAAGCAGTCACTGTTTAAGTTAAAAAATAACACTAAATTGAAACGAATGTTGGGTTTATTTCAGTAGTTGGTCATTTATCTATGAAGTAAAAAAATACATCAACTCTCTTTAAAACAGAACACACTGGACTGTTGAGAGTGAAACAGGCAGAGGTCAGGCACCATAAATACTTAACTTTCTCGAAAGGGAAACTGCTTTAGCAAGTCAGCTTTGGGTTTACATCCATGCGCATAAGGTTTCCTTAGGATTTTTTTTACTGAGCCCTGAGGGGCCACTTAAAGTAGAGGCCTCGGGTGACACGGATAAGTAGAAAGTATGTTGACCTTTTATTTGACTTAACAAGAGCTTGACCTGACCTAATCATTTTAGGCTAACGTGGCCCAACGTGGTCCTAGAGTCCCTTGACTTTCACTAAAAAAAAAAGGCATTGCCTGCTTTATCTCAATTGCCAAGCCCGTGTTTTTGAGCAATTATAAAGGTAAGCTACCCATAAACTACTGAGCTGCCCTGTTGGGAAATCTAACTTACCACTTACTAGCGTTTTCCCTTTTTACATTTTATAAGGCAATCTGTATCTGATGCTATATCAGTTTATATGGTTAAAAATAAATCATCATTATATTCATAAATGATTAAATATATGGAACTTTAATTTTCAAGTATGCCAAATTCTGTGTTCAATCATAAAAATTTAGAACATATTTTACAAATGGCTTTAAAGGTATACCATAGAGTTAACACTAACAATTGGGGTCATTTTCTGGGCTTTGATTGCAGACTGGAACCAGGATTTTTGAGTGAAGGCCAGATACAATGAAAGTGGTCACATGGCCTTCTCTGTAGGGACAAGAACTAATTGTGGCATCTTTGTGGTTTTAGTGAGCGACCAAAACCTCTGACCACACATTCAAATCCTCTCTCCCCTCCCAGCCTCCCTCCAGTGGCCAGACATACAATGCGTTTTCACAAAAGCTTCTGCCGGAGCGTCAGTATTCCCCTTCACATGAGTCCAAGTTTGACTGTGGCCAAATTGCTTAGCACAGAAATGTTTTCAGGGCAAAGTCACTACAGCCGAGCTGACTGTTTTATCAAGGGCAATCTCAGTGAGCAATCTCCCTAATTCGCTGACAAGCTCAAACGATCAAGCTTTTTTTGTGAAAAATATTCAAAGGCCTCTGCTATTATACAGTTGAAATATAATCCTTAAACTATAACCCCTTCTTTCTACAGCTACATTTCTAATACCCTACGTTTGTAGCAACTACTTTATTTGCTCACACTTTAAACCTTCCTTGCATAGTACTGTAACAGCAGATTCTCTGTGGTAACATGAAAGTATTCATCACTCAACTTTCTTATTCTATTAATGAATTGGCATAATGCATAAACAGAGAGGGAAATGTCAGAGGATTAAACTGTTTTTCGTAATTTTAAAGCATAGATTAAAAAGAACTGCCTGGGTATTATTAAATCCAGTAATGTGAGTTGTTCTCAATCCTGGTCCTGAAGGTTGTTCTTATACATGTGATCCAACTATTTATTTAATTAACTAAGTCCTTTCCTAAATCAATATGGGTGTATTGAAGCAGGTAATACTGAAGTGCTGAAGTACTCCAGCACCGTGTTTGTCAGAACTCTGTTATACAAGCTCAATTGGACAACAAATTTTTTTATTAGCCCCATAGGAGTTTGTTTATTAATGTTCGTGAGGTTGGGCAACTGAGGCAAAGCGGAGCTGCTTGACAGGTACTCATGTGATTTAAAGGTTTTCCTGCTATTACAAGTGAGACAGGAGCTGAACAAATAAGTCAGCCTGATTGTCCTGAGATTACAATTTCCAAGTCCTCCCATGAAACGCAGAACAAAGAAGAGGGAGGAGAGTGAAGAGGCCCTCTGAATAAACAAGCCTTAAATTCTCACTGAAACTTGGGCAATCTGAGTTTATGAATGCTTTAATTTAGAGCGCTCTTATCCTGGCCTTATGTGTTGACAAATTTCTCTTTAGGCATTGACCAAAAATGTTGAAAAAGAGAGAGAGCAAAATGTTTATTTTACACTTTACAGAGGCTTGTGTTTTCACGATGCTTCTTTTGAAATGCAGACTGTGGGATGGAGGGCTGGAATGGGAGGGGGCAGCGGGAGGATGAAAGCTTTGTTGTGCTTGGGTTTAATGAGCTGGAAAATACAATTGCACTTTTCTGACTGTGAAAATTGCTTTGAGGGCATCATAAATTAGCTGCTGGGAGATGGTTGAATTGACGAGGCTTTGTGTGATCCCTGCGCATTGCTCTCAGTGTGTCAGGCGGCGCCTTCTGAGAGACATGGCCAAAAAGGCACAGTGGAATTCACGCTCTCAGTGTCCGGACAGTCAAGTGCTTTTCATCCTTTTTAGGCCCTCTGCTGTTTGTGAAGGCTTTCAGGCAGAGAATCTGTATTCTGTAACACATGGCTATGTGGTATGCCTTTGCTGTTATAATAAGATGCAACAAGATTTGTTTACAATTAGTCTGCACATTTATATTGTTTTTGGAGATTATCGGATTTTTATTTTGGAAACAGTAAATGCGCTATATTTATACAGCCCCAATGAAATTTCATGCACTTGGATTTCAGTTGAAATTTTACACAATTATCCAATTCATATCTTTCCAATCAGTGGGAAAAAATGAGACGTGTGGTAAAACTTCTCTCACTCATGATTCATACTCCACACTTTCATTTTGTGGGCTTCTGTTAGCCTGGCCACAGTTCAGGCTTCTACTGCCTGCAGGCCTGCATATCTCTGCATTCTAATGTGTGAGCCCTGCTGGGTTTTTAACTTTTGCTCTATGTAATTGATGGCTTCCACACTCCGGCGGAGTTCCTCAGCCCTTTCCCTGGCGATTGTTGGTATATTTCTGCGGTTAGGGCTCCTCAGGTCTGCTATTGTACTTGTGATAGAAGTGTAAGTGGGGGTTGAGGAGTGGGGACTGGGAGAAAGTGAAAAAAAGTGGCCCCTGATATTTAGTCAACTCCGAAGGGCACTTTTTATTCTGGCTTTGCAAGCTTGGCACATGCCTTCTGTTACTAAGTGGCTTTGTATTGAAAGACTCTGCATCCTCCATTCTTTGGCCCACTAGGTGCCCAGACTTACAGCTCTGGCAGCTGCTGGGCTCTCCAAAAGAGGCTATAGACTACTCTCCACAGGTGAGCTCTCCTGCCAAAGCAATTTCCAATCAAAGACTCTTTTCAGTACACTCAATGGGAATCTGACTTCGTATGTGCCACTGCCCGAGAGAAGCATTCACAATGAGTGCCTTCTCTAAACAGTGTTGCTCATATGGAGTGCAGCTATTCTAGCCCTTTTGCTATTAATATTTTTCTCTTCATGATCAGAACCAATGATTGCAGTAAGTTACTTTTTTGGATGGTGCATAGGCAGCTTTTTCTCCCCCCTCCTAGTAATTATCATGAGCTGTTACGCATTACTCATAAGGTGTGGCTCTGCCCTCCTCTCTCTTTCTCAAAGGCCCTTTCTGTTTTGCTCAAGAAACTGCTGGCAAGCTGATACATCTATTCATTTGGCTACTTGAGTGTAATTGCCTTGCACTTTGAAGCCTGTGAGAAGCAAGTGATTTTGTCCCTGCCCTCGAGCAATGCTGGTGACATCTCCAGCGACCTCTCCGAGCCCCTGCCATTGGCAGAACACCTCCGCCGGGGCAGCCACCATACAGAGCAGGGATAATGCAGCCCTGGCTGCTCAATTTCTCCTCCTTTTCATCCCTTTCTTTGAAACTTTTATTAGCAACAGCTTTCACGCTCACATCAAGCTCGCAGTGGACAAGGGAGGAGGGCTCCCTGACGCCAGTGGCTGAAAGTCACTGGAGTGCTTCCTCAACATCAATGGAGTTTAGAGCAGAGGCCATATTGAAAAAACACTGTTTGTTGAATTCACACCAGTAGGCCTATTGCCCTTCCCCTTTTATGTTTCATATCTCATTGGCAGTAACTGAGAAAATGTCCTTTGGATCATGCCAAGGCATGCCGTATATATCTTGATCAGAAGAACTTCAATACATCTTAAGGGCATTACAATTAGGTCACATTAATTAAGAAGCTGCGACCACAGTTTTATTTGAAAGAAGATACTGTCTCGCACTTTGTAGGTATTCTCTGCAAATTTTTCCCCGTCCCCCAAGCCACAGATCTTCCCCTATTTTTTTTTTGTATTATAATGTTACGTTCACAGGCACATTTTACAATGTGTTATATCCTTTGTTAATACACAAAGTTATGAAAGATAAACGTGCTATCAGAAAAGTTACATACAGTTTTAACACACATAAAGTACTGTACTGAGTGCCTAATTAAGTTTAGTAAGTTAGATGTTATCAGAACCGGTCTAATTTCAAGCAGTGTTGGAGGCTTTTCTTCTATCAACTCCAGTTTTTGTTATTGTCTGCCCCAGGGTGTTTACTTTGCTCTTAATTACATTCAGAATTTGATAAGGAGAATTACTGGAGTATTGGTTGGTTATCCTGTAATATTACACATTGTTTTTTGGTAGTGAGCCTAATTACTCTGTCTCACTGTTAGGACTAAATCATAGTAATTAATCCAGTAGTGCTAATTTAATCCTATTAAGCCTAAAGGGAGACAAATTAAGGATCTGCTTCTAACTGATCAATAACATTTTAATAAAACTGACTGATCTGACAGATCCAATATACTTTTAAGATGATTATTTAGGATTTTTTTTTTATCAAGTACTGTACAGTGATGCTATGAATTGCCTCATTAGTAACCACTTAACCTGCCTCATCCAATCTATCCATTACAGGGCATAACCTTCATTTAATCACTTATTCCCACTCATATATACATATGCACATTCATGTGGTGGGCAGTATGAGGTATTGTTCCGCAAGAACAGAATGAGGTATGAGGTATTGTTCCGCAAGAACAGAATGCCTTTGGAGTTTCATCCCGAGAGTGTTCCACTTGCTGAATGCTCATGGGTACGAGCCACAGCTGGAATTGTCAAAGTGTTTGCACCATTCAAATGTTTTACCACAGCTTAGAGTCTCATCACCATACTCTACTTAAAATCCTCTGTAAATGTCAATCAGGTTTTTATTATATAGGTCTATTATGGCTAAAATCAGTACAGTATTTATCAAATCACTCATGAGACTATAAAGTATTTAACCTCTTATATCTTAGAAACCCCTACAGCATTACCCTCAGAGTGGCTCTTGTCTTCTTTGATGAAGAAGATGGAAACCAGGTAAACTGTAGACAGACAGACACTATCCCTTGGTCCCTTTAAATTCCTCAACCTCCATGATGTCACCACTTTAGCATACTGTGCATTACTCTGTGAAAAAAAAATCAAGAAACTGTTCCCACAGTTCATATGAATCCAAAGTTGAGGAATTAAAGATGAATTTATGATAATAGTTAAAGTTCATTGAATAACCAGCTCATGACAAGATGGCTAATTCAGCTATGGAAAAGTTTAACCACTAAAACTTATTATGACTTTTCCCTACATTGTAATATGAATTTGAATTACAGTACTTTGTAAATTGTTATTCTAGCTCTTAGTCATGCTGGCACTGAGAAAATTTTAAATGCAACCTGAATACACTGTGCTGTCCTGATCAGTTGTTTGTATTTCGGCCGCTCCTGTCAAGGGGTCACAACAGCGGACAATCTGATCAACGCAACTTGGCTCTGGATGTCCTCCCATTTTATCCAGGCTTGGGACCAACATCATCGAGCGACTAAGAATCGAACTCAGGTCTTCTGCATGGCAGGCGAAAAAGCTACCATCTTTCCTGACCTTATTAGTACATGGGCTATTATGGGTCAGATATGACTTGATTCTGATGCTAGTGTCAGGGGGTTAGAAGGTTAGGGGATGCTTTCATAGGAGAATGGGGAAAAGTAAGCCTCAGAAGATTGGACTGGATGATATCACAGACTGTATGCAAGGCATTATACAGTAAGATATGAAATAAAATACAAAGAGGTCAGATCAACATGTTGTTGTTGGATGAAAGACAATAAAACAAAAAAAGTGTTCTGAATATTGCATGCTACTTGTTTTTTTTTTTTTTTGCTTTGAGGTTTTTAAGAGAGAGGAGCATTTCGTGTAGCCAAACCAGCTGGTAACAATTTCAAGACATATTAAAGCAAATCTTTGCCAAAGATTTTCCTTTGGGAGATTATGTAAACCAATAATGTAATTATGATCCAGTTTAGCAAGAATCACTAAGTTCTGCATTATTTATATAAGGAAGGGTTTACAAAGAAGCCAAGCTACTCTGATGACTTTTAGTAGCGGTGTTATTTTTAAACTTTTCAATAAAACCTCCTTTTAATTTGGAATGCCTTGATGGAATGCACCATCCTTTGGCAGACCTTGTATCAGTTATGTTGCGATTTAGTGTGCCAACATGTCAACATGAAACCATAATGGTTTGAGTGTTTGAATGGTTCTTGAATGCAGTATGACTGGGCAAGGGATCAGATCCATTATCTAAACATTGGTGCTGTTAGTGAAATTGCATGTGGTAACCATTTTAACACAAGCTAAACGTTTTAGTAAATGAACTGTGCTTATAGAGATTGTTGGGAAATTGAATTGTTTCAGTGAACAGCAACATTCAGTCTTGGACTGTCATGTCTCAATGAAGATAGCGTTTGAGGTCACTCATTTATTTCAGTGCAGATGTGGTTATTATTTTGCCTCAGTTTCACATGAAGGGCCATGTGAGAACAGTGTAGACTAGTGTCCTCATGGGCTGTTCGTAACCATAACGAGGACCATATTTGACCTTGGTTGTATGTTTTCCTTTGTGTGTCATGTCTTATTATGGACTAAAAGACTTTAAAGGTCTAGTGGTACAGCAGTGGAGGAAGTAAATCCAAGTGAGGGTAATCTATAGGTCCAATCTCACTGCTCTTTCGTGATCTCTGTACCTCAATCATATTATTCAAGATGGAAAATTACAATATCTTATTTAAATAAAAGCATATGTTTGTGTGTGATCTAAGGTATGTTTCCCTTTGAATTATATGCAAAACAAGACACTGTAAAATTCCCCCAACATACAGGATGTCTGTAAAATGTCTGAAGAATCATACAGACTATTTCCAATTTAGCATGAATGATGTTTTCAGATTTCAAACACTGTGACAAAGACTTAATCTGCTCCATTTATACCAAAGAAAACATATCCAACAATCTGCATCTCATTGTTTGCTTGTTATTTGTTACAGTAAATAAACTTATGGTATGTTTCCATTTACAAATGACATAAGATATACTGGGAGGTGCAAAACAAACCCAGTGTCTGCATGGAGAGTCTTGAGTGATAGGTTGCCTTATTGCTCTGGTATTGTATGTGGTTTTTGCAGAAGTGTAATTATAGCTTCTGTGGTCTGGAGCCAGGCGATCCAGAGGGCAATGACTCTGAACAATATACAGGACAGAGATGTAGACCTTCTCTTCCTCCAACCCCATATCACACAACGATGTCTAATGAGAAGCATAAAAGAAATGGCACACAATTAGAGAAAGGATAATCTGCAATTCCATTGTTTTCACTCAATGAAAATAATCTTGAATCATGAAAGGATAGTTTGGGTGAGGCATTTGTTTTGACTGCTGTGTCTTTAACCTGGCATAAAGGTTACAACTTGCTGTAGAAAGGCCCCACAGTAATCTTCATTGAACCCTAGCGTTAATCAAAGCCTTTATTGTTATGTCAGTCTGCATCATATATCGTGCAAACACAGACCCGGTTATCATTTTTCTCTTTCAGACTTAAAACATGAGTGAGGAGCGAGAAAGAGAGAGGTTGAAGCCTTGGGTAGGCCAAATCTAGATGATCTTTGTAGACTTACAATTAGTCATAAACTACTGTACAGCGGTTTTAAGCAGTGACATCATGATGTTGGTTTTTACTTAAGACTAAATTTGAAAGTAAGGAACATGTCATTTTGGTTCTTTTGATAATTATCTCTAAATAAACCAAGCACAACATTTTTGAAATAATTTTTTATACGAACTGACCTGTAACCCTGTGGAATATTGTTGAATCATCATATCCTGCCTCTGAAGTTCTGTTCCTCTGACCCTGTGACATGCCCAAACTTCTCTAATCATCTAAAAATAAAAAATATATATTCAGAGGACACCTATGTGGCCATAAACAGCCCTGGTTTGCATTAAGGGATGTTAATAAAAATGTCATCTTTTGAGCACAGGCTATATTGCCTTTAAATCAATTGGTTTTGTCGCGTCCTTCAGGGCTCCGTTTTGGTGCAAGGCAGACTGCTTCAATTACCCTGATGGAACCCATGTGGCCACTATCAGCGCTGCCATCTTCCCCCCATGGCCTCTGAGAAGACTGGCTCCTCTCCATAATAAGCAGAGAGCAAACACACTCACTCTCTCAGGCTGTAATATCATCCCACACCTCAGCACTACACCTCCAAACAGACCCACATTAAAGCCTGAGTTCAAAAACAGACAGCGTGGGCACTTTCAACTCAGCATTATGCAGATACAGATATTTGCCGATTTCTACAATGGGATTATAAATAATAAAGTATTATAATGACGAATACCTCCAAGATGCCATAATCTCATATTTGCATCTCGTATTTTTTCCAGTGTACCTGCACATGGCATACACTAAACACAGTGCTCTGTGCTGAAGGTATATCAAGGAGCCATCATGCCAGTACAAATGAGATATGTATAACACAGGATGTCAAAATCATGATAGTGAATCGGATCGCGACTCAGTTTTGCTTATTGACTCTGGCTCCACTAGCGCCTGTCTGACTGGACTGAGTGGTCTCTCAGAAGCCCCCCATGCAATCCCTAGTAGGGGTGTGAGGCAGAGCAGGAGAGACGGACGCTCAGGGAGATTCCAGCTCTACGGGTCACTGCCACTGCACTACCCATGCAGTCTATTGATCTCCAGCCACTCAGAGACTGTGGCACCGGGCCAATTAAAGTGTGAAGTCCTCAGGGAGTATGCAGCTCTGCAGTAATGGCATCATGAGCAGGTTAGGCTTATTTACCCTAAGGCAAATTTCTTTTCTCAGATAATAATGCCAAAAAATGAAGGTTATGAGTTCCATTCTGATAAAATGAAATATATCATATACCATGTGCAGTATAAGCCATACACAGTGGAAACAGTAACTGGGGAAGTGAAGGGAACATGTGTGTTTTTAATATATTGGACAGGCTGATAAATAATCATTTTAATGATATGTTTTAACATTGCATTTAACTTATTGCTTTTCAAATATGATCATATACATATATCTTTAGTACAACTGTGAAGCAAAATTGTTTAAGCATTTGTCGTTCTAATGATTATTTGTTTTTTTCTGAATATTGTGAACAAGATGAAAAATAATATTTATTTTGTAAACTTGAAATGAGAGGAATGATCCCCAGTTCATAGCTTTGGGAGAGGACGCACATATTTATTTCATAAGGATGAAAGACCAAAATTCATGAAATCTGATCTTTCTGTAGCAGGCACCATTTCATGCTGGAACAGCATGATCTCCACAATAATTCAGAGCCTTTGGAATGGATGGGACTTTGACACGCAAACAAAAAAAAATCTAAAGTAAATGTTTCTGTTCAGAGCCAAATGTGAATTGGAATAGCATTATCAAAGCCAACTGTTCTCCATGGTCTCGAGAGTTTGATGATTCATATTTTGTTGAGCACTTAGAGGAGTCCTGTGAATTCATGACTGTTAGTGAAGTCACTTCTGCTATGGCACAATCCAAACCACTCATGAGTCTAATCAGTGTGCACAGTTTTGTGGAAATGTTCATTGCTAGTGCTCTAGATCAAAGCAGACATTACATTTCGTAATGAAGATCTAAGATAGGTTGATTACATATAATCAAAGACAAAGGCACTGAGCTTACGGGAGTTACTCTTAAGATTATAGTCAAGATAGTCTGTCAAGAGGTTTACTGTATATTTGATGTGGCTGCATCTCAGTGATCAGCGTAGGGGTAAAAAAATGCGGTCTTATTAGATTTGTTTCATATTGCTAAGACAACAGAGATGCAGGGTCAAATTCACTCAGTCTCCACATCTTTGGCTGTGTCAATTATTTTCGTTCCTTTTGAATAAGGTCAAGAGGGTCGGTCCATAAAAATAAGGCTGATGATTTTTTATTTTGTCTTGCCTGTTCTCTGTATGAACCTGGAGCTACACAGTGTGAAAAAACGTAGATCTTCTTAGGGCTTAATAGAAACAGGTCATTAAATTCAGCCTGCCTTACAAAATAATCTTTAATTTAGCCAGCCATATTTAAACGTAACTTGTGAAACTGGTTAATAACATACCCTGCTAATTATTCATCAACATAATTGATTTAAATCTTAGATAATGAATAGACATATTTTACATGGCCTGAGAAGACTCCAACTATAATATGTTAAGTTATATAAATATTACATTAATTCCTAAATCCTGTTGTTATGTAGTTATTGAAAAATAAGCTGATAAATAAGCTTAAAATATTGAAAATGAGTCCCAATAACTTAAACTCACAGGTGAAAACAGAATTAATTTTTACTCTTTTTCACCAATCCACCAAAATGATTGCAGTCAAATTCAGATCTTTTGAAATGTTTTATCCATGTCTTTCATCACTGCGTAGTGCATTTACTATCTTGGCAAGAAATGCTACTGTAATACTCAGTAAGGTTATCTGTCACTGCCCTCCCTCCCTTCTGCAAATGCTGACTGTCTTTAACCCAGCTGATAATGCTTTAGCCTTCTCGTAAAGAATAGGCCTCTTTTAAGTGATCCATTAACATCCTGTCCCCAAGACTCTGACTCTGTCTTCTGAAACAAACCAGGAAACCTTGAAGGAAAACAGGATGGCAGACAAGCTCCAAGATCAAAGACCCCCTTCGATTCCCCGTGCTCGTTCTCCAGACATCTCCAGTCTTCCTTCCTAATGGTTTCAATTAGAGCTTTGGAGAATGTTTCAAATCGTAACCTTATCAATTAGTCAGCAATCCTTGGGTTTGGTTCTAATGGCCCTAACTTAGCTGTAAAGATTTAGTACCTGAGAGGGTGATATCAGTACAGGAAAGAGGGGTCTTCGAGTAGAGGAGATTTACTGCTGTCTGCTTCTGCAGGTCTGCTTCTCAGAGCTGGATTCGCTGCAGTGTATTTGGCCTGCTGTATCCAATTGATTTTGCTTCTTTTTTGTTGGAAGTCTTTGTGTGTAAAGATTTATGACAAAATGAAGTATAATCAGACTTGGTTGTAAGTAAGCACAGATTGTATGCTTTTGAAATACGATAAAAAAGGTTTGATGTCTTTTTTTAATTATGGTCATTATGGCCATTTCTGAAACATATGGACTGTGGCATGTTCAAGACACATAAAACAGAAATAAGATAATAATAATAAAAATAAAATAAAAAAATAAATTAATAATAATAATAATAATAAATAATAAATAATAAAACTAACAACTACTAAACCGGATACAAAACAGACATCAAAGTGGCAGTGGTAGAGGTCTAATATTAAATTAGTTTAATGATCCTACCATGTTAGAATGCATATCTGTGTTGCTGCCATTTCTTGCATCAGATTCCACATATTAAAATGTGCACTTTTGTACATATAGAAAGTGAGTTTGTTACGTTTAGACCAGTATGCAAGATCCACTATACCAAGCCTGTAAAACAGTTGACTAATGAGTTTTTAGACCACAGGTCAAACTCATGGTAGTAATCTACATGAATGTTCTATATAGTTCTATATAACTTGTATGTCACTATAATACTCCTCTGCTTTGATTACAATTGAGACATAAGTAACATATTTTATGTCTCTATTATTTAAAATACATAATTCACATGCAAACATTAATAATATTTGGTATTGATTGAAAATGTATGGGACAGTATATGACATTGGTGGGCATTATCCTGAAAGACTTTTTAAAAAAAAAACTCTTAGCTATACTGTAGTCCTCAGCCTTATATGAAATTGTCCTATTGCAGTATATTTGAATTACACAAACAGTGTGTAATTTACTCAAGGTATGACTCCTTGCCCTGTACAAACAACATAGTCATTACAACATAAATATCCTGATTGAATAATAACCTTGGAGTGATATTTTAAGCTATACTCACAATTACAACTTAGCAAACACAACAATAAGAAATATAACAGAAGAAAATATCATTTTCCCCAAGCCATGTTTAGAAAAACAATCTAGAAAATGTATCATATTTCTTGGTCATTTGTGTACACATAATGAGTTCAGTGACCCTTACAAAGCAATGTATGCTATACTGCATTAAATGTCAGGCATTATTAGAACAGTGCATTAAGAGTCCAGCCATACTCTCACAGTGGGTTCAGTGACCCTAAAGAGGTGCCCCTGCTGGCAGAGCTCGGCTCACTGACTGGACTAGAAGGGTCAGGGGGCTCCAGCTGGCAGGCAGGCACACAGTGGGACCTGGAGACGGGCCTTTCAGACACCAGTGCGGGGGAGACACTTTCACCTGACTAAGCGCTGGCCATGTGTCCCACCCCACGCTGCCTCTGGCCTCATCTGAAAGAGATGAGAGATCAGGCGCAAAAAAACCCAGAGTGGGCGTTCACTTTGACTTATTGCTCCACTCTTAGAGGTATTATACTCTCCCTCTTTTATGATATACAAACTGTGAACTCCATTATTAGCTCTAGGTCAAAAATTCAAAGTCTAAGTCATGCTTTACTGTGATGGATGTCACAATAGTTGAATGCGTAGTTTGACCCATCAAACGGCATTGTACTCAATCATTAATTTATTCACAATCAGCAATTAATTACTCTCATAGAATACAGCATTTCCTGGAATTACCTGGAATCTGGGAAGCTTTTTCTGAGTTTAGTTTTCTGGCCCAATTGAGTGCAATAAAACTCAGGAAAGCAGCCAGAGCTGTAGCAGTTTAAACCCTTGTGTAAAAGTGAATTGAATCTCGGAAAATATCTGTTCATCATCTGTCAACAACATGAAAAATGGTGCCTTCAAAAGTTGCATATTTTTGTTAGCCAAAAGGACATAACTTGTGTTTATCACTGATGGATTGCAGCCACATTCCACTGCTTAGTGCAGCAATGTAAGGTTGCTTCACTTATTTTTTAGAGAAATGTTTTAAGGAAATAGAAATATGCAGGTGACATGTATTGTAACAAAAGTGCACGTTTTGTTATCTCAAACCTGTTAGTATTTGTATCAAAACAAATATAAACCATGAATTTATTTGTTATTAGCTTATCACTGAATATTGATTGAATTATTACATTTTGGAATATTAGGAGCCATTAGACTTTTTTTCATTTTCAAACCACTTCAAACACAGGGATTATATAAAATAAAAATGAAATATATATATATTTTTTCTTTGTCTATACTTGGCATAAAGTCAACCAAGACCAATTAACAATGAGTCACTCATTTCATATCAATTATGTACTTGTCAAGCCCCTGAATGGAGTAATTATCTTAAAAAGAAGTGTGTTCATCTCACTCTGACAACCGAACGAGGGGCGTCCAGCCTGCCAGCTGTTGCTCTGCTGCCAAAACACAAAGCAGAAAATCCATAACAGACAAAGGCTTTTCCCTTATGAGATGCAGTTTACTGCAGAGCTAAGTGCTTTGGCATGGAGTTTGTGTGAGTTGTGTGGACAAGAAGTGAGATTAGATAATAATCTCACTGCTCAGGTGTTTTTTTTTAACACATAATACATGTTTTAAAGTGCTTGTAAACATGATGTTACTTGTCTGAAAAAGTCTGGGCATGGATCTTTAAGAAATCCTTTTAGGATTTGCTTAAT
Source organism: Dolichallabes microphthalmus (assembly GCA_026413445.1). Lineage (NCBI taxonomy): Eukaryota > Metazoa > Chordata > Actinopteri > Siluriformes > Clariidae > Dolichallabes > Dolichallabes microphthalmus. Next base: position 17,956,175 of record JAOTQY010000039.1, read on the forward strand.
CTGTCTCGTGTAAGCCTGAATTTATTATGTGCTTAACATAATTACAACTTACTTCATTTGCAGTCTTACTCATTTCACTCTTTAAATTTTATGATCACTACCAAAGCAGCAGATCATGGCCTCTTATCATCCACTGCCTGACCAAAACTGTGAGGTCAAAGTCACGCAGTGTAAGATTTCTTCGAACTGTCTTAACATTGATTATGGAATTCATGTGTGAAAATGATGCTCCCAGAAACCATTCTTTCACAATTTGAGTCCTAGAATAGCCTCTGCCATTAGGGATGAAAATAATCTATTTATGCGATAACCTGGTCATACAGTAAATGCATGTCATAAGTGGACTTTTTTTATGCCAAATATTTTTGCTGAACCTAGACCCGACCAACTGAAGCAACCCCAGATCATAACACTGCCTCCAAAGGCTTGTACAGTGTGCACTATGCCTGATGGTTGCATCACTTTATGTCCTTCTTTTCTGGTTATTCTCAATAATCTGTGGCTTTCTTATGGACACACAGCTGTTTAGTCCCAAACCTCCGAGTTCTTATCACGTTGCATGTGTGGAAAAATCTTATTAAACATATGTTTGATTTCTACTCTTGATTTTTTTTAATGCAACTTAAAAAGCATTTAAGTGATCTTAAAGAAAATGATAATTAATTAGCAACGTTTATTAACATACCCCTATAATAATAATAATCATCATCATCATTATTATTATTATAATAATGTATAATCATTATTATTATTATAATAATGTAACTGTTCTCTATTCTGATCAAGCTGGAAGAGCGCTTTGTCTCTGTAGCCTAGCTTTGTGTGTCCTATTTGAGGTTATAGGGCTATGTGAGTGTGTAAAACCATAAAACAGGTCACAGTTGAATGTTTGAGTGTCCATTTTCACATTAGAGTAAGAGCGAACACATGTCCCGTTGTGCCGGTGTAGTGTCAGGTTTCGAAGCAGAGGGGCTTTTTGGTGCTCAGAGCTTCAGCCTCGATGGAGATGACAGAACCACAGCTGACCTCAGAACTGTAGCCTGGCCAGCTCTCATGACTGTTTATTAAAACTGCATGATTCCTGCATATTCTCTCACTGGGATCGTTGCATTTATCATTAACGCTTGCTCAAGGCTGTTAGGAAGAGGAAGGGCTGACAACCTGACATCACAAATAATTGTTCTTTGACTGTTTCCAAGCCTTAAGTGCATCACTATACATGCATTTGTAATACTTAATGTTCTAAATGCTGCCACAACAATAATCTAATTTAGAAATGGGGCGTTTATGAAACATTAGCATTAGCAGAGTGGAAAATGTGTTTAAGTACAGATCACAGTAAATAGCTATTAAAACCAATTTAACTGTTACCAGATGTTGATGCATGTGTTTGTGTGAGGGAGCGTATAGGTGTGTTTGTATGTGTGTGTGTGAGAGAGAGAGAATTAAGCAATTTATTATAATCTAGTTCAAATAACTCAGTTTCAACAGTATGTATTACATTTTTTATTTAGCTTCAGTTTAAAAATAATTCCTAACGTTAATTATTATCATTTTATATTCATAGTCATGTGTTGGTTGTCAGTTTGAGTGTCTGTTGCCTTGCCTCCCGGTGCCGCACTATAGGAGTTATCTCCAAACACAGCTATATTGTAGAAAGAGTTCATGTAAGCATTTGTATAATTCAATTACTATATATTCCACTTAAATAGGTATTGACAGGTTACTGAGTGTTCAGTGTGTTTCCGGTGATTCAACAGGGTATGGTAGAATTATTTGGCTGAGTCACACAAAAAAAGGACTAGTGAAGAAAGTTTTATGATAATGTTATAAACATATCATCAAGGGCACTTCTCATGAAAGCGCAACCACTTTTACACTACACTTTATGACCCACAGCAGAATTACTTCCCCAAGTCAATATTTTCTGTCACATTAACATTTGCAGTAAAACTCAGCAAAGCGGTCGTAAATCAAGTGTCTGTCAGCAGACTGGCTGCCTCAGAGTGAATATGAGTGCTAGAGTGTAGCTAGAAGTGTGCTGTCTGCAAGGGGAAGCCACAGTCTGCTTAAGGCTGTGCCAAGTGGTTCCAGCGACCCGCTCGCTCTCTCTCTCTCTCTCTCTCTCTCTCTTATACACACACGCACACATTTTGTGTATCAGCCACATCTGCATTGGGTGAGGATAGAAATGATCAAACCCCACTGCAGCTGTGTGGGGCAACAAACTTATAAAGACATTAGTGAAGTGTGAAGTACCAAAATTCCTGAGCCTGGAACCTAGAACAAAGAAATGACCAATCCAATTAGTATTTTATCAATGTGGCCTGATGGAGCTCATGGCTCATATATGAAGCTGGGAGTAATTTTAGAAGTTATACAGCAATCTAAAGCACTGGAGTGTAAAAATGTGTGACCAAGCAGAGAAAATATTTGGCATAGAGTTTAATATTCAGGCCTGAAACTCATATGTGAATATAGAAAATAGGCTCCTAATAAATTCACAATGGAAGTCTGCCATTGTTGCTAAGTCACTCATCACATTAATGACAGAAATAGTATCAGTCACTTCCCTTTTAACTTTAAGTCCTATCATATTCAGTTCTTAAGCAGCTTAATGACCGTCAAGTGCACAAATGGGCGTTCTCGATTGGCGTTATTAATGCCCATTACTCTGAGGGAGGTTTGTGCCGTCTTTTTGACCACAAACCAAACTGTTAAGTGACAAGGCAGATTATCTTGACCCACAATAGAGGCAATCATATTCCCCACAGTGTAAAGTCTAAACCTTCCTGGAGAGCATAAAGACCTTCACATTAAAAGGCCAAGCAGAGAGAAGACAGCATTCACATTCATGAGTTAATAGCCAAATGAACTTTCCTAATTTAGCAGTTAGGGCTGCACAGAGTGCTTGGCCCTTATGATGACAGTAGGACTGAGCCTGCTTTGTTGACCAGTATCGTTAATAGGTGAGCTGAACGAACCCTGGTAATAACTTCCCCTTTCCATGATCAGAAAGCTGTTCCCACGAAAGTGAGCACCAGAGGACAATACTCCCCTGGCTCCTTTCTCGGACATGTGACACACACACACACACACACGCACACACAAAACACACTCTTCACTCTCCACTGCCACTGAGCTCAGCTCAAAGTTAAAGAGCTCATTTAGTTCCATGACGATGGAGCGTATAACAAGGCTCTATACAGCAGTCAGCTGATGGTTGTCATCAGAGCTGGTTTGCGTGTATCTCAGACCGTCCTCTCTTGCTTTAATTATCCATTTATGCTCTCACAGCGGGGCCCTCTCACAAATTATACGGCATTGTTGTGCAAAGATTGGCCTGTCATCGCACGAGGAGGGGAGTGTTTCAGTGTCGCCATCGTGGCCCCTGGTGCCCGGCTGCGACTGTACATAACACACCCTTGCCTGCCATTACGCCTGGTGCCAGGTGACTTGCTGACCCAGACAGCATTCTGCCATGTCAGCTTGGCGCCACAGAGTGGGGTTCGTTCCTGTTTTCAGACAATAGGCAAACTCAAGCTTCTCTAAAGATGAGTTTAGGCTCATGATAATCCACCCCCCTCTGTTTTTCTCTTCTTCTCTACACCCTTGGTGCTCAAAGCAATAAGACACATGTGGGTCTTAATCACCTGTTATTACAGGTCCGTCCAGAGGAATTCCTGTTCATCAGGTATCATGTGCCTGTGACAGTTTAGGCAACCTGTAAGTATTTGTGCAATTTAAGGAAGGTAAATTTATCATTTTATGTGTCTCTATATAAGATTGCTTCCCTCTATAAATATATACTCTATACAATATATTTATAGAGGGAAGCAATGCTTATAGACTTATATATGAATTGTAGGTGACAGAGAGAATGTTGGGTAGAAAACGTTCCTTTGACAAATAATTAAGACTACAAGCATGGCAGAAATTATACATACTGTACATAATATACAAATAGTATATATAATTCATACTAAAAGCCAGATGGTCTTCATTTCATACTTGTGTACTACTTCTGATGCTGTCATTAAATTTGACTTTATCCACTTTAAATACAGTACGTTTTTTCCGGATTTACTGTGTATCCTTAGCAAACTGAACAAAGTTCTCCTGATACATTTTCCAAGGGAAATAAACAGTTATTGTACTTGAGAATTACTGCAGGCACAGACCTGTTCATAGTAAAATCTCAAGTTCTTATGAAGGTCCCATGACCCCAGCTTGTAATTAATGCATTTAAAATGCAGTCATGCCTTTTATTTCATGCTGGTTAAGGTTCAGATTATGGTAACTGATGCTCATTCACTTAATTGAAAACTATATTTAAATTACATGGCTGGCACATGGTACTACATGGGAGTAAACAGTAAAAAAATAGGAAAATAACTGAGTAATTGTATAATACTTTAAGTATTATTTTGGTGTACTTATGCTTTGCTTTTGTGCTATCAACTGCATGCT
>JAOTQY010000039.1:18009041-18023408 GCA_026413445.1 Dolichallabes microphthalmus
AGTACCCGGAGGAAACCCACCAAGCACGGGGAGAACATGCAAACTCCATGCACACAGAGACGGGAATCGAGCCTGGTTAAGTGACATAAAATTTGGAAATATCTGTCCAGGACCCCACAGGACAAAATGTGAAGCAAACTCTTAGACACTTAGTTAAAAAGTAAAAAAAAAAAACATACATCCCATACTCCAATCAACCTCAGAAGGTTTGCAGGTGGGTTATTTTAGAATGGTCTGAACTCATTTCTTATATTGATTCATGCCGAGTCATCAAGCTGTGACTTTTTGAAAGTGTGCAAAGATGCTAAGGTGGGATGATTAAAGTGATTACAGGCATATTTGATTAAAAAACTTGCGGCAACATGTGCATTAAGTGTTGCAACAAGTTTTTCAGGTATTTTACACAACACAATTGACTTTTAAAGTACTGTATGACGAAAAAGATATGACGTTTTTTTTTTATCAAAATGAATTTTCTTCTTTAACAATGACACAATTGTGGCACACCCTGTCCAGGGTGTACCCTGCCTTGTGCCCCAAGCCTCCTGGGATAGGCTCCAGGACCCCCGCGACCCTGAACACAGGATAAAGCGGTATAGAAGATGACTGACTGACTGACAATTGTGGCACGCATATGAAGTTTGCTGTTTTGACAAAAGTTGTCAGAAGAAAAAGATATAGCCAATGGTTAATACCACAGTAAATCCTTTGAAAAGTATATAAGCCAACATCTCTAAATACCTATTAGTTACATTAAAATTGCATGACCAATAGAAAAAGCACAGGCAAAACAAAAGCTAAATTAAAAAGCACTTCTACAAACAGACAGGCTAAGTGTGTTACACATGGTGCATAACTACGTGGTGCCTTGGCTGCTGCTCGAGTGATTTACTCATTCACATAAAGTCAGTGCTCTACATAAGAGAAAAAGGAAAAAAAAGCTCTTGTCTGCCCTAACTAAATGACTAGTCCAAATTCTTGTCTGGATTCCCTTTCTTACTGCTTTATGCACACAAATGAGACACAGCCATACGCTATGAACTAAAAGTGGCTCTGCTCTCTGCAGCTGTGTGTCCCCAATGCTGGAAATAGGCTCACAGTAACAGCTCATGAGTCACAGTTACAAAATGGTGGCAACTGTTGATGCAGAAATTCCTGATATTAGTTTTGAGACACGGCAGAGAGAAAGAATGTGATGAAAACACTAAAAAGATTATATCTGTCTGTTTATAACTCAAGAATGTACAATACATACACACTTAATTAATCAAGTAAACTTTGTAAATAAGTGATAAAAAAAATGACAAGTATAAAATTCATTTTAATTTGAATAGTTTATTGTATGATATAAAACTACAAAAGTAAGACTGTTTCAAATTCATAGACACTTGTCCATATTTTTATATATATTTTACAGTCCACACCTTGTTTTAAATACAGTGATCATCAGTTGGTGGGTGGGTTTTCCTCAAAATTAATATGTTGGTAATTGCATAGAAAAGGCACAGCTCTCAAGGTCTGTGAAAAATACAGCCTCTCTTACTGAGCAGAAAAGGGACCCCCCCCCCACACACACACACACACCCACACACACATCCAACATACACACATACACACCCCTATCAGCTCCTGGTGGTCTCTCTCTTGAAAACCACTGAACTCATTATATTTAGGCTGAAGAAAGGGAGACACCACGTCGTATTAACAGTAACCGGCATCAACACAGCACTCATTTCTGCTCTTCATATGTTTTGGCATTGAGGGTTAGAGATAGACTTTCCTAAAAATATGCTTTGGAGTCTGAACCTCAAAAGTTTTTGAACAGAATAAAGTATTGCTTCACAAGTTTTTCCCCCCCTTGCACACTATGAAGTAATGTACACAGACATTAAATACTCATATTTAAACAGGGGTAGGGAGTGTATACCTAAACACTGCCACAAACACCACCCCAAAATTATAATATAAGAAACAAAAAAAATAATACATAAAAAAATAATAAACTGAATGAAAAGATGGCTTCCAACCCAATTCATTGTATAATACATTCCTATACGCAGAGTACATTCCTACCATACATTCTGTACACATTACAATCCAGATGGTAGATTCACATCAAAAATAAATATATTTACACAGGAAATGAAAAATAAATAATTTAAAACAAAAATCACTCCAAATCCAAACAACTTAAAATAATCAGTAATAATTATTAATGAATAGTATTGCCTGCTTGGCTTTAAATACTCCTGATCGTCATGTTTTCAAATTCTTACATAATCTCTTGAGCACTATAGGTTGTGATCTGTAACTCCCACTAAAGGCTTCTCTGGAAATAGAAAATTTTAATATCCAATATCTAAAATGGTCACACTAGTGAAGAACCAGTATTACAGTTCACTAGTCTGATAATGCCTGTGTTAATCTATGCTAAGAAGCCAAGACACTCTTGAAATCTGTGACAGGAAATGATATTTATGACAAAGTCATGGCTGATTAACAGCACTCTCCAGTAAACAGGTCTATAATACTAAGCAGCTGATATGAGAAATGGTCCCTTTGTACATGTATGATGTGATCATTCAGAAGTGAACTGAAAACACTGAAAGTCTAAATCTCCTACATCCAGTTTGATTGCACTAAGTGGTTTGCAGCGGGTTTCAGAGCTAAAGGCATATGTTGCCTATTGTTGCACAAACGGGCTTTTAAACACAGAATTGAGGCTGGTAATGCAAAAATATAAATAATAAAAATCTCTTCTTGTAGTCTGAACCGTAACAGTGGACAAGCCTCTCCTATTTATGCATGTTTTGAATTCAAAATCTCTAATGTTAATGTCCCTAAGCGTTCTGACCATTCCTACCAGTCCAAAACCACCAAGAGAGACAACAAGGAGCCAAAACAGGACATGGTGACCACTGGCAAACCTTAACCAATGGTATGCATGAGGTCACATAATAGCCACTTGCCTAAAATCCTACAGTATGCTTCTGTACAGTTATGATGAAATCCTGCATGCAATATGAATAATGTACCGCTGGCAAAGAGACGATGAGGGAAATGCACAAAACAAGCAAACACAATGCTTGTTAGAAGTAGAAAATGTTTTGGTTTTGGTTTGGATTAGTTTTTAAAATCAATGTTAATTTGAGGCTGCTTATATGACATAAATTATGAAATGAATGAAATTGCATTATCAAGCACATACTATAAGTTAGTGTTGTATTTTTACCGGAAATTTCATTGAAAAAATAATGTGAATGTAAAACAATATGTAGAAACCTGAAAATAAAAAGCTGGTGGTTATGGGCATTTGCGTCGCATAAAGGGACTTGACCTTGACCTATTTTTTGGATGAGGAAAAGAACTCCTTGTCACATTAAAAGAAAAGCACAGTTTGCACCTATTGCCTGAACCAAACCTCCACTGCATAACATCTGAAATTTGTTTCAAAGTAAATATCTTTCCAAAGCTCATATATAAATATCAGTTGGGGTAAAGCACGTCCATTTCTTACTAAAGAGCTTATTTCACAACATTAAATTTAAATCAAGTTCAGTTAAATATTTCTTTATAATATTATCATATTAGCAATAACACTAAAGACGCACATAAACCAATTCCTCTTCTAAATCTGTTGTGCTTTATGAAAATGAGAGTTATATGAAAATAGACTTGGTTAAGCACGTTCTTGCACCTGTATGCTGAGAAGGGGAAAGAGAGCTGCTACTCCTTCTGTGTTTGCTTAAGAAATTAAATACAGACAATAAACAAAAAGACAGGAATTTACCAAGTGGTCATTTTTGATGAAGGCACTTGAATCTGACTGAAGCCAAGTGTGTTCCTTCATGTGTATATTTGGAAAGGCAAGCACAGTGCATGCACAGTGTTGAAAAGTAGTACTGGGTGACATCACCACTCATAATAACAACTGCCTTACCTTAAAAATAAAAACTGTACAAAATACCCACAAAGTTAAGTCTTTACGTTTTTTTTTTAAGTTCGTATAAAAACAAAACAAAAAAAAAGATTTGCATTCCCAGCCAAAGGTGGTCATGATCCTACCAGCACCTCCATGATGTGGTCCAGCTCAGTGAGGTCCATTTTGAAAGGCTGGTTGGGGGTTAGAGTCTTGATGAGGTCATCGGCCGACAACACAGGTGATAGTTTGGATGGGGAGGCCCCTGCTGTCGAAGTGCATGGGTCAAAATCGTACATGGAGGTGTCGATGTCAGCAAACAGAATATCATCCAGGGCCAGATCGGTGAGGAAGCCTGAGGAAGAGGAGGAGGATGGCAAAGTGCTCATGTCCAAGCCACTTGAAGGGAGAGTGTCCATCCCTCTAGGCTCAGTAGCTGCTGTCCCTGCTGTACCTGTTGTTAACCGCTCCACAGCGAGTGGGCTTGGCCCTTCTGGCTTTGAGCTGCAGGACTTTGTGCAGTTTTTGGAGTCTGGGGCTGTGGTGGGCTGGCTGGAGGGCTGGAGGGGCATAGGAAGGGGCACTGAGAGTGAGGAGGTAGTGATAGACCCTGCCGCTGTGGATGAAGGACATAGCTCCTCGATTTCATCCAGGGCCGAGGAGAAGCTGTCAGTGGCCATGAGGGGGCGGAGTCTGGATGGAGAATGATGAAGTGAAGGGGGAGAAGTGCAAAACACTGCGCTGTCCTCTTCCAGCAGCGAAGCCGGAGTGAGGCAAGCATCCAGCGGTGTAGGGCTGGCTACGGCTGGGGAGGGAGGTGGGACTGGGGGCTGCTGGGATAGCACAGGCGGTGAAGCCACAACAGAGAGTACGCCAAAGGCTGGCTGCGCTTCCCGAAATCCCTCATCCATTGGGTGATCTGGAGGAGGTGAGGGAGGAAAGAAGAGTGGCCGCAGGCTGCCCTCCTGCTTCAGTTCATCCTGAATGCGCCGCAACATGTTGTTGATGAGCACACGTTTTTCCAGACTTGGCTCGGCCAGCGCTCGCTGACTGTACAGCTTCATCAGTGAGATGTTAAAGATGGTCTGCCTCTGCAGAGTGTACGAGACCTTGGAGAGACCGTCCATCATCGCCATCGCTTTGCCTTCCACTCCCTCATCGTCCTCATCTAGCTTCCGCTTTGCTCCTTTACCCAACATATATCTGGACCAGAGGGAGAAAGGGAAAGAGAAAATCAGATCCAAAGTGAAAATCTCTTTGTTTATCGCTTAGTTTTTGTTTGCTGATGACCAAAGTATGTACAATTAAATGTATAAACCATGTTGTTTATTAAGGATTGAGCAAAAAGAAATTCTAACACAATGTATAAAATGTGTTAGATGTTTTTTCATCCAGAATAAGGATGCTAAATAAAAACAATGACATGATTTATCAAAACGAAGATAAATCCACAAAAACCCAACTCATAAAGGCAAAATACAACGGCAAAGTACAAAAACACTCCTTTTGAAGGAAACACATGGAATTTAGTCAATGAGATGGTGTGTTAAAACTTGTTAGGCACATAAACATAGGTAACCATAAATAAAGGCAATAAACATCATGAACAGCTACATGGTATGTTAGACAAAATGCAAAACCAATGAAACAGACACCCAACCCAAACATCGGTTGGCTTGAGCATCGACAGGTAGACTTGGGTTAAAAATAAAAGACCGTTTCTGTTACCAGATTGTAGTTTTGTTGCCATGACATTGGCCCGCAAGCTGTCATCATATTAGCATTCTGAGCCTCCACTGGGGTGAGAGTCTACAATATCTGTACGGTGGCCGCAGAGAAGAAAGAGCACACAGCGACTCACGTTACAACTGTGCCAAACAGATAAGGTAACACAACATGGGGAAAGGACTTTATGCAAAACCAAACTCTTCAAACTGCTATGATTCACTCAAATTATTAATCACCATACACAACTATTCACACTTTTAAAAGGGAGAAGAGCAATGCACTGAAAATAGGTTCAATTACGGGAATCCTGTTCTGACTACTGCTTCCTGAGTCTTGCTGCTAAGAGAGGGAGGCAAGTGTGTGTCAGACTTTCAGTAAGAAGAGCTCGTTGTGTGAGTGTGCAATATGAAAAACGCAGTGTTGTGTGTTACACCAGTAAGCTTAGAGAGGGGGAAGCGGAAAAGGCAGAACAGCATGCTGGGCGAAAGAAAAGGGGCAGCGGTGAGGCTGCTCTCATTCCCCATGTTAGGAAACAAAGCTCTCGGCTACTGTACTGGCACAATATATGTCAGATTTACGGCCCATCTCAGGGGCCGCCATGTTGTTACAGTACAGCGCTGTGGAGAGAACAGCAAGAGTCAGACAGACAGTGTGAGAGTGAGAAGTGTGTGTGGGGAAGGGGGATGGAGGGGGGGCAGTGGAGACAAAGGTTAATATTATAATATCTGGTTAAAACATTAAATACTAACTTGCAAGATGAAAAATGTCACTTAAAGAGATGTTTTTATTTTTATGAATGATCAGTCATATGTGCTTTTCAGTTATTGCTCAAGTTCATAACTATATACCATATTCGCTTTCAATTTCACAGTATTTACAGTACAAATGCTTACAAATGTTCAGCTCAGTGTATTCTGTGAGAAATTCTCAATAATGAAGTAGTCAGAGCAAACAGCCTGTAGAATCCAGCTTGATGTATTGCTGCTGGTTAGACTGTTTACTTGTGCATGCTAATGACTCAATAACTACTGAAAGGCTGAGTAACCAACATCAGGAAATCTGCAATATGGCAATGGCAATTTAAAAATGACCTCAAAGAAGATGCTCTGACATACATAGGTGATCCATGAGGAAAGATAGACATCTGTCCATTTTTCCCCATTAGGTTTAATGTTTGTTTTTTTTTCAGTTTAAGACCAATTACCAAATAACAAACAGGGAAATTACATTTTAGCAAATTTGAAAAACATGGACCTCATTTCTAAAGTACAGTCGCACAAAAAAAACCTTTACCTTTTTTTTTTTCCAGTACCATTTATCAACATTCTGTTGCAAACATATTGTATGTTGCATAACATTTTGAGCTTTGCCCACTTCATGCGTAAAGTTTTATGACATGATTAGTCCTAACAGGTTCAAGAAATTTCTCTTATTCTCTGCAAACACAATAGGGCTTGTAAGTCATGTGGTAATGCTGTGCGAGAATGCTGGTATTTTCAAAACGCGGATTGTTTTTAGGCTTAAAAATATCTGTGTTGCATATTTAGTGACTTACATTCACCAAGTGACTTAGAAGCCTGATTGGGATTGTGTTTGAGTAATTGTGTGACTGCTACTCAGTTTAGTGTAAAAACATAAATTTCAAACTCATATCTTATATAAAACAGCCAAGGTGCTTGTGTCATAAGTGTTTGCGTAATACTCTTGTCCATATAGGCTCCATAATGGACTAATGGCATTCATGTTATACCTCGAGAGTGCCGTCTCACTCGCACCACCCAAGTCACAAGCTCATTTCTTCACTGTGCATTTTTAAATGCTGGTCTAACCATATTCCTCACAGACAAGAGCGAGTTCCAGTCTTATACAATTAATTCCTGGCATAATTGAATTCTGAATACTATAAAGAAAAACAACGAGCTTGCCTTTCTGTTAATAAAAATATTTCTTTCTGTCTTCTACAAAACAGAGCACGGACTGGAAAACAACTATGAGCTCCATTATCTAAGCAAAAGCACAAAGATAAGCAGAAAGAGTGAAGGGGAGCAAGTGGCAGAACTTATATCAGTAAAAGAAAGAAAGTAACAGGGAGGAAAAGACAGAAACCGTGAAAGAGGAAAAAAAGCAAGAGAGAAAGAAGCCTGTTCCCGAGGCCTCTCCTCATTACCATAAAGTGAAGCCCAGTAGCAGTAGGCAGCATTGCAGTGTACTTGAATCTAATCCAGGCTGACAGCTTCGTGCACCCTGGCCCTGTCTGTGTGCTCACATACACACGCGCGCACACACACATGCAAGCGAGCGAGCAAACATCGCGCAGGCGCACTTCTGTCAGGCATTTCCACTCAGTCAGGAAGTGCAAGTGGCTGGGCCTGTTGCCTCGCTGCCTGTTACCATGACAAACATGGTCAGCTGGGAATCCGCCCAGAGAGATGACAAAGAGGGAAGAGAAGGGTGGGAGGAAGAGGTGGGGATGAGGGAACTTAAAGAAGAAGAAGAAAAAAAAGAAGTGTTTTCTCTTGGTACTGCTTCTGAGGGAAAGCAATTGAAACAGAAAAATGTGTGTTGGAGAGCAAAACAAGTTCTGTCTCCTGTCACTATGTGAATTCCAATGCTCACAGACACAGGGCATACTACTCAGAAATGAACAGATAAACAATACTTTTAAGAGAAAAGAATGAAAAACAGGGGGTGTTCAGGTCATTCAGTAATACTTTTCTCCAGTTCTTTTACTTCTGTTGATTAAAAGAAAAACATTTTTTTTTGCATAGATGCATGACAACAGCTCTGAAAAAAAAGACAAATTAAGTCAAATGGATTTAGAGTGGCTAATATTTAGATTACAACCATAAAAGCTCATTAAAAAAGTAATTGCAAGAGTAAAAATTGTCTGAGACTGAAAACTAGAAGTAGCGTTCAAGCCATCCCTACAGCCTGGGCAGCTGTTGCCATGTCACTGGAAACAGAGAAGGAACATGATTCAAGTTGGTCGTTTTCTTCTGATTTACTGCCCCCTTCCTTTACATTTGGTGTTTGGGGGAACAAAGAAACAGGCATTGTTGTGGAATTCACGATGGCTTGGATGCACTAATGCCAAGAGAGAAAATAAAAAGAATAAATAAAATCATGACAAGTTCTGAGCAGGGAAAAAAAGAAACACAAATCCAAGTCCTGTTCAGGGAACTGGTGAGGGAAAAAATGTCAGGGCAGCTGAACAGGTCCCTGTGACTCACTCTGAGGAGTGGAGACAGATATGTGCAGCACCGCAACGCCATTACTACTCCACCCTGAACATTCCTCTTCTCCGTTTTCTCCTCCTCCATCTTCTTTCCTCCATCTTTGGGTGAAAGGTCGCTGAGAGAGTAGAGGAGGAGAGCCAAGACCAGGACAATATGATAGCAATGAGAGTTTTAAAGGAGGGAACATTTGTTCTGGCTCAGGGTTAAAAAAAAGCAGACGCTACCTATCGCCTCTGACCTGAAATTAAGGTGTGTGAGAATGACAACAGGAGCAGAGGGTGTACAGAAAGAGAGAGAGAGAGAGAGAGAGAGAGAGTGAGCGGGGAGCGCAGTGTTCCCACCTCACTCAGCACACTCTGTTCCCGCGCACACAGAGACACAGAGAAACACACAGCAAACTGCCTCTCCATCACTGCTGTACCGGAGCTCGGAAATGACCCTGTTTCCATTCGATCTCCGCATAAAATCCCGACCAGAAAAGACGCTACATTAAAAGTGCATTTGTTCTTTCTTTTTTATTCCTGTTATAAAATAGTCGAAGATGACTTGGTTTTACAGCACAGCTTTAAAAGCATGGCTCAGCTGCGGCTGACTTCCTGGATACCACTCCTGGCAGTAGCTAAGCGTGTGAAACAGAGCACCGGATAAGTCCAGAATTAGTGTAAAAGCGAGGCTGGGGCCTTTGGCCAGGAGAACACAGGGCTGTCAGAGCAGTGGCTGGAAAGACTGCAGTCCTGCTAAGCTGGCTGCAAAATGTATACTAAGCAGCATGCACGAGAAATTTTATTTGACTAACCAGACTACATGGATAAAATTATATCAGATCGAGCATAAGGTGTGATGTCTTAGCTGCACTGCTGACTTTCTCCTTTCATTCCACCTGCAAAGGTCTAAAAACCTACAATTGTAGGTTTACTGTAAAAATTATCTTACAGGGTAATATCTGTAGGCCAGAAAGGAAAGCAGTATATTATGTAAAAGACCACTTTTCACACAAAAAAAAGAAAAAAGAAAAGAAAAGAAAGCTGCTGGGTTTGCATGCATGAAAAAAGAAGCAGTTGTGACAAAGTCCTCAAAAGTACTGTTGCAGGCTCTGCAGGATATTCAGCAAAAACTAAGCAGCTAATTTCCTTATAAAACTACACAAATTGTACCTGAGACTAGCTTTTAAGCAAAATGTAGTAACACCAATTACTGACTTTGTTTAATTACTTTCTGTTTACTGCTTTTTATAGTGCTTTTTACTTTATAGATTTTTTTTTTACTTCCTTGCTCTAGAGCAGTTATTGGCATGCGCCTAAGACTTTTGCACAGTACTGTACAGTCTTTAGCCCTCATTTATTTATATTTTGTTTCCAAAGAGACAGACTTTCTTGTATTTTTAATGTAGTCTTGAGGAATAGTTCTCCATGCTTCCTGAAGAACTTTTTGGCTCTCATTTTTGGCAAGTTTTTGGCACTCATTTTCAATCCAGTCCCTGTACTTGACAGCCAGTTTCAGAGGAATGTTTTTTTTGTTTGTTAAGCCACGCAGTGACCTATGAATCCTTCAAGCATAAAAAACATAACTTAAGGCATGAACCAGTGAAAAACAAGTGCAGATGATGACAGAAGATCAAGGCGGTGATAAGTATACTGGTGATGCTGAATGCTGAGGGACTGGAACAGACAAGAGGGGAAATGAGGTTGCTGCTTAGGTTGTTACATAAACAACCGATTTTTTTAATTGTATCTTAAGTCACAATTGCAGCCTGTCGCAGTAAAGCATTTGTTCCAATGTCTATAATTGAAATTATGTGATTTAATTGAATTTAGTATAAGGAAATGAGGGGTGGCTCAAGACTTTTGCACAGTACTTTATAATATCTTGGTTATCAATTTTCAGTAATCTATGTATAATTCTTTGTTTTATTTATGCTTTTCCTCATAGTACAATGACTAAACGAAAAATGTGTTAATGAAGAAGCAGAGGGGAACTCTCTGTGGGTGAAGAGAACAAGTGAATGAGTGAGTGGGTGCATGCATGAGCTGATGAATGCGCTCCAGAATGAATGAATGAATGAATGAATGAGCATTTGAGTGGGCAAATGAAAGGGGTGCATGGGTAAGTGAATGAGTGAGTGTGTATGCGCACGCTGAATCATCAGTGATATTATGATCCTGTAACAGGATCTGCACGTTTCCATGCCTGTGCTTCTGACTTCCCCTCCCCCCTCACCTCGGTGCTTTGCTATTTCAGGTCCTGAGGGGATGGATTCACACACGCACACGCTAACATGCATGTGTGCATACATGCATAGCTCGCAGTTCTGCTGCAAAGTGCCGTTATGGACCTGGGAGGATGGCGGGTCAGGCCACGAAACATACAAAAAGCCTGGACAGTTGAACATCACTTTCTTGGGCTGCATATAATAACACACACATTACTGTCAAATAAGAGCAAGTGCTAGAGGGAGAATGACAGCGATAAAGAGCGAGGGAGAAGGCGCACACTCTTTGGTGTCATCTTACAGTATCATTACAGACGCATAATACATGTTCATCCTCCTCTCCGCCTGGCCTCGGTACTTACTCGGCGCGCTTTGTCATGGCACTTGACGGCACAAAGACGGGGTGTCATTTGTGTGGGCTCTCCTGACGAAGGCTCAGTACTGAGCACGAGCAAGAGGAGAACAGAAAAAAAGAAAAGAGAGATAGAGAGAGAGACAGTGAGAGAGAACACAGCAATATAGAAAGAGGCAGACCACACGACATGAAATAGCATACATCCACAGCATGAAATACACCAGTGTACCTTACAACTATAACCCAGTTGAATAAAAATGTGCATAAAAATGTGCTGCAATTGCCAATTAGCTCAATATGCTAATAACAGAATGAACGATCAAAATCAGATACTAGACAGACAGTTAGCTTTGTGTTTGAAAGCATTTTAACTTTATAACCTAGATCAATCATCCTCTTTAACAGCATGTAGATAAAACACCTGCGTGATGGAGAATGCTTTGTTTGAAAGCATTAATGCAGCACCTTTCAACCCAATCTCTATCATACAGCATGTACACTAAACGTACATGTATACAACATGTATACATGTTATTACAGAGAACAATTTAAACATGTTTCCCTTCATTTGTACATCAACCCCTAAATCTGTCCCATTTGTCTTTTTAAATATAGCTTGCATTTCGGCCTGATCACAGACTAATCCTACATCTACATTTACCCTCGGAGAGTGCACCGTACAGATCACATATCACATATACGCTACAAATTCTGTGGTTAAAGAGTAAGGAGAAAGGAAGAAATTAATAAAAACGTAAACAGCACTGACAAGACAAAATTAACCCAGTACACAGAATAACCATATGAACTTTACGGCCGAGTCAATCATAGAAAGTTGGGTCGGAGTGACTCATTTTCTAACTGACATCCTGTAGTGATTAAAAGATTTCTCACATTATGTGTTTTATTCAATTGGTCGCATTTGTTCCACGGTGATGCTGCATTATTGTTTAGTGTATAGAAGGAGTTTTAAATCATATAGGAGGAGATCATTTTAAATGTCTTTAGTGGTATATTTTCTTTTTCCTGAACAGAGCTAAATTCTGCACCAAGACAATGCATGAAAACTGAAAGTAGTTCAAAAGCAAACGGAGTTTAAATTCCCTGAACTCTAGTCTTCAGCTTGGAGAGTTAAATGCTGGCAGAGGGAAGAACACTTTTCAAACCGGTTTGACGAGAGGGGCCAAAGGCTTGATGTGTGTGTGTGTATGTGTGTGTGTGGGGGTGTAAGACACGCTTACATTCTCGTTCAGGAGAAATACAAGCAAACTAGCAGCAATAAAGGTTACTGGGTAAGAAAGTCCAGCAAGAACACAGAATTTATTTCCAAAGGCTCTTACTGTATGCACCACACTGTACTGATTAGTGGGTAATATAAAGATTTCAATACAGAAATAAAGATTTCTGACTACCAATGAGAATATCTCACAAATTACAAAAGTATTTAAAGAATTCTAGTGGTAACTGGAGACCGACATGTAACTTGGACATGTGGGTCCTTCACATTGCTTTGCAAAGAAATGCCAAAGTGTTTAATGAGAGCTTGCAGCATGATTTGATGTTGAGGGCCTACAAACAGCACAAAGGAGGCACTTATAACTCACACAATGGACTAACGGTACATGGATATGTTGATTTCGGAAATGCTGCATATTGCACTGCACTAACTACATGCAGCAAGTCACAATGTAAAAGCTGCCCACATCTTCTGCATTAACTTAAATGACCTTGCTGCATGCCAATTAGCCTTGGCAAATCATGCCTGACCCATCCTACATTAGCATGCTCGAGTTTTACTACAATGCAACACACTCATGCACACATACACTCATGCACACATATACAATAAACATCGTTAAACATACTCTAGTTGCATATTACTATGCTACATGAGGTCAAAATGCAAGAAGAGCTTCACATTCAGCTTGATACAATTCTATATTCTACTATCCATTACTGCATCATAAAATGACTGAAAAAAAAGTTGGAGGTGAATAAAAGCAGTGCATAGAACCTATTCCAAAGTGAACATTCACAAGAAGATCTAACTGGACCTTGATCTCTACTGAATTTACTGTGTGTGTGTGTGTGTGTGTGTGTGTGTGTGTGTGTGTGTGTGTGCGCGCGCGCGCGAGGGAGAGGGGGGGGGCATCTGTGTGCGTGTAAGTGTCCTTTGGACACTGCCTGTGTCTTAAGAGAAGTGCTGTACGGTGCAGTTGTAAAATTTGCAGATTTTTTTTCTTTTTCTTCAAAGATCTTACGATATCCTGCTCATCATAAACCCAACCAGCCAAAACCATATACATGAAATGCCACGGAACACTCCTTTGCTTAAACAGCCAGTTGCAGTAAACAGACAACACAGGAAAAAGAGAACAGAAGCTCAAACTCTTCTCCAAACGCCATGTTTCAGCCCTAGGCCCTTTTTCTTGCATGCATTCTAAATTTAAGCTCGAGCTAACAGTTGAAGCAGGTCACCAGCTATTTTCTTTTCCAGTCACCTGCCAAATGGCACTCTCAGTCAAATACCACAGCTCTATTCACTCAGCACTAGTCTAACATACTACCTCAACATCGATATACATCTCTTTAGGGTAGGAATCGGTCAGAAGAAAAATGACATTACATTTAAGCGCTTGGTGAGAAGTACAGAATATGATCAAAGACTGAACCTGAAGAAAAGAGCAATGTTAACACTAGCAATATATAAATAAACTTTGTATTAATTAATTATAGGCTTGTATTCTGCTAATACCTACTATATTATTGTGTATGACCTTCAGAACTGTTTTATGGATTAAAAAAAAATCGAATGGACATTACTGTGAGAAGTTACAGAATAATACTCTGATATATCGCACGTATTGTGAGTACTTTTATATACGGTACCACTGGTCAACTCACAGGGGCGACTGGACAG
>JAOTQY010000039.1:18035206-18050906 GCA_026413445.1 Dolichallabes microphthalmus
GAGCCTGGCCGGGGAATCGAACCCAGACCCTGGAGGTGAAAGGCGACAGTGCTAACCACTACACCACCGCGCCGCCTTTTCTCTTCTTTTGATATTCTAAATTTTTTTACTTAAAATTTTAATCTTTCAGTATTTTCTGCTTCCCAGTTTCATTTTAACTGTTGGCTTCTTAATGGATGTGTCTTTAGCATTAAAGTATTCCTGAATATCAATTAAAAGTATTAAAATACTGCAGCAATAGGTTAGTTAGGTGTAGTTTTTTAAACGTATCCTTTAGAAAGGATAGCTCAGGTTCATATGATTCTTAACTTAAACAAATACTGTATGCAATAATTAAAAATAGATCAAATAAATATGATTCTTAAAAATGCCTCAGCCACCTATGGAGGTACCTCGAGAAAAAGACAGAATGCGAAATGCGAGGACAAATCAGAGAACAAATAAATAAATTATATAAAAAATCTGCAGGTTTTGTTATTTAATTTTTCTAACTATCTGTCACTCTGAAAAGTCAGTTGTTTCAGTTTGGACCCAGGGTCCAGAAGATGGAATAAACGTGTTGACGTTTCACCATACAGCATAATTTTTCACCATAAAGGGCTTATTTAAGGTTTTATGTTGGAGCTTAGAACATAGGTTTTCAAAAAAAATGTTCTAAAAAAGTTATTTTTTTGAAGCAGACAAAAAGTACAATGCTATGATGAAAAATTTGCAATATTGCCAAGATGCAACGACTGTTTTGTAATTCTAACCAACAGGTGATTACATACCGCTGTCAAATAAAGGATCAGCATTGGGTATAACAAGGTGCACAGCCATGTGCCCTTATACCAGTAGATAGACATAACTTGAGATTAAACTGACTTTGAATAATTATTTTAAACTAAAATTGTAATAACAGTGTTATAAAGAGAGTAACAGCATGTCATATACAGTATTTTAGATGAGAAAGGTGGAAAATTGGATGAGAAATGTGGAAAGTTTTTCTAGGTTCTTGTACGAAAAGCATACCCCTTTTTGTGTATGAATGCCTGAATGTGTGATTGAGCTCTGTGATGGATTTATGTCTCATCACAGGGTGTATTCCTGCCTGGTACCTACAGTACCGTTCCTCTTCTAAAATCTAATGCCTGTCCAGCATCTCAAACACAAACACTCAATCTCAATACTGAAGTCATACGTCCCTTTAAAAAACAAGGTCTCCTAGTCCTATTGTGTTGTACTATTGCTGGATACTGATCAGAGTTCCTTATGGCATGAGGGTACATGCAGTCTGATGCTTCCATAACCAGCAGCTATTACAAGATGTAGCTTAAACCAGCAGAATGCTACACTTTCACAGCATAGAAGCTCCACCCTACACTGTACAATGGACACGCAGGTAATAAATCATAAGTAAGCAATCTTGCCATCTTCATCTGGTGTATACTGTTACACAGGCAGAGCAAGGAATGATAGGATGAGCAAGCTGCACATCAACATCTTTAGCTATCACGGAAGGACTAACAGCAGAAAAAATACAATTTTCCTCATTGGTTATTATTTCAGTTAGTCTTACTATCCACAAACGTTTAATTTTACAGTGCAAATTAGAAAGCCCAACATACCTCATACCTCTGTATGTATTGCTGTAAAATTTTAATGCATGCTTATTCCACACATGAATTATTAATAGTACCATTTTCTTTCAGAAAAATTACAAGTACTGGCTGTTCAAAATATCAGCAAAGCTTCAGAATGCACCCAATAATTGAGACTAAATGTAGATACGGCATGCATGTCACTACTATATATACAGTCTATTGACTTTATTAAAATTATCCTGACATCTGTAGAAACACTCATTCACACACTCATTGCCATACCACTTAATACTGTATACAGGGTCGCGGGGGGCCTGGCGCCTATCCCAGGAGACTTGGACAGGGTGCCAATCCATCGCAGGGCACACACACATATACAAACAGTTTTACGCTCATTCACACACTATGGCCAATTTTGTGAATGCCAAATCTGTGGGATCTGTGTCTTGAGGGAGGAAACCGGAGTACCTGGAGGAAACCAACAAAGTGCAAAGAGAACATGCAAACTCCATGCAGGACGGGAATCGAACCTGGCCTGGAATCAAACCCAGACAGTGCTAACCACTAAGCCACCGTGCCGTAGAACCAATCATTTTAATTTAGAAACAATCATTTGAATTTAGCTATTCAACCAGAAACAGCAACAAAAGCTTCTCTTTACCCTGAATTATACATGGGCATAGGGTTAAGGACCATGGGCAAAGTCCTTAACCCTTTGGCCATATATAATACCCAGCCATTGAGAAGCAATGTATCCTCAGCGCCAGTCCCAAGCCTGGAGAAATGTGTGGGTTGCAACAGGAAGTGCATAAGGGTGTTAAAAAGTGTAAAAACCTATGCAAATAATTAGCAGATTGAAGGATCCAATGTGGCAATCCCAAGTAGGGAAAAAGCCTAAGGGAAAAAAATAATTCAAGCAACCAAAGAAAAAATGCAGTAGATAACTATAAATGATATAAACTCTAAAGTACTGTAATATCTAATATAGTATTAAATACAAATAAAGTTTTCATTTGGCTAATGCTGTTTTATAAGTACTGGGCACATACAATTGACTTAGGATGCAACTGAGCGGAATGTTAAAAGACATAAGTAAACCCTTGCGGTGCTGGGATTTGAACACATGATTATTATCAGATATGTAATTTAAAGTCTTAACCATTAATCCACTACAATTAGCTCAGCAAGCTAGCGCTAGAGTCAATGCAGTCTTTTATCCAAATTCATTCAGAGAGGAAGGTGGTTGAATCTATGCAAATTAATTAAGCCAGTTATGGTGACTCAGTGGCTAAGGCCTTGTGTTACATGTCAGCTGGTTATACTATCAAATCCCAGCACTGCCATGTTGCCATAGATAGGTCCTCGCCTCGGGTGTGTCCTGCGTCAACTGTAAGTAGCTTTAAATTAAAAGTCTCAGCCAAATGAGACAAAAGCTCACATTCAGGTTCAATTTAATTTCAATTACATTTTTATTATATATCACTTTTAACAATTATGATTGTAACAATTATGATTGTAAAAAAACAACAACAACCAAGCTACGAGTTCTATCATTACCATCTACACCTAACATTATAGCATGACATCAATTGACTGTTATACTGTCCTTCCCTAATTATACCTGTTCTGTCTTTTAAAGCCACAGAGACAGATTTTGCCTCACCTGTTCTGAAACTCCGTATCACATTCAGTAACACACAGTTCACATAGCCCCATTAAAAACACACACACACACGCACATATATGAAAATCTGTTTTCTGCTTAACTTCCTAATGCATCCTCCTGCTAGACACACAACATTTATTTAAAAAAATTCCTCTCTGATCTCTGCCTACTGGCCGAGCACTGTTTCCCTCTCTTTCTGTCTCGTTTTCCTCCTTCCCAGTATGCCATTAGAAAGCCTTCCACCCACTCTCTCTCTCTCTATCTCTCTCTCTCTCTCGAAGTGTCGATCTGTGTGTTGCCTTCAGGGCTTCTCCGGCAAAGGGAAAGAAAAGGCTTCAGCCCTCACAGCTGTTCCCAATGCTTTAGTCCCTATTGCTCAGCAACCGAGAACAAAACAAAAGCAAATCCCCTCCTCTGCACCCTCCCTCCTGCACTCTATGAACCATTCCCCCTGCCCCAGCACCCACATACACGCCCCAACCCTGTCCCCTAACCCTTTAAACCTCCACCCACCCCCACCACCCTTGTACTCAAACGGCAAATCCTTTGTCCACATTCACTTGGCAAAATTGCCAAGGATATTGTGCAGTAACGGTGATTTGAGGTCTCAACTGCTGCTTGCTACTATAAATAAACTGCAACAACAAAACACATAATCAAGTAGCAAACTGTCTGTCTGAACTGACTGTTTCATAGATGTCTTTTTTTCTAGCGACACTAAGAAAGACAGAGCGGGTTCAGTTTGGTCGGCTTGCACCAGAATCACCACGTAGAATACATATGCATCTTAAAGAAGAGAACTTTTCTCTGGCTATGCTGAAATTATGGATACAGCGATATTATTTGTGGGGGGAAAAAATACAAAAACGTTTTGCATAATTAATCATACATTTTATGTGCAGCCCATTGCATAACTCGGTTGAAATAAACCAATAACGTTTGGTGTGCTCAGTCAGGCAAAAATACAGCTAATGATAGCAGACACAGCGCCTGTAAGCCTGACAGAGGAAAGGAAGGAGGGAGGGAGAGAGAATCAGTCAATATATGTCAGAGAGAAATAGAAAGGGGTGAATAAGACAGGGAGAGACACAATATAAGAAAAAAGGAATGGAGACTCAGAGAGGGAGTGAGAGAGAGAGAGAGAGAGTCAATACAGTATGTGGTTCGGAGACTGAGATAGACAGGTTTGAGTCAGACAGGGAGAGAAACAGAATGAGAGAAAGAGAAGGAAGGAGACACGGAAAGAGAGGAAGCGAGAGAATAAGAAAGAGAGACAGAGAATCTGAGTGAATGTATGGGGGGGGGGGAGCAGCTGGCCATCAGTGAGCCCTGTTCTCACAGCATCTGTGGCTGTGACTCCCAGCAGCTCTCTTTTCTGTTTTATGCACTTTGGTTTCTAGCTGGTTAACAGAATGAGAAAGAAAGACAATATCTCCGCCGCACAACTGATCTGTGCTCATATTCATTACAGCTGACAGACAATAGGGAAGCATGAAGCCTTTCAGCTGATCCACTATGTCGCGCCTCTGCCAGCCACAATCTTGGCAGTATGGTTGAGCACTGGTGGCGAGCTGGAGGCGTGGAGCTCATCTGGCGCATGATGCCTCCTGCTCACTCTTATTTTCATCCAGCCATTCTGTCACTCACTCATTATAGTGTTGGGCAGGTTGGATTAGAAATCAAGCATCTGTTTGGCAAATCAGAGGTGTGTGAACACCACACCTCTTACAGAGACAGCTGGACTGCTTTATATTATGTTATGTTACATTGGGCCATAGAGGGAGCCATTGTTGAGCCAAATTGATGTGCCTATTCATATTAGAGTGTTAACGGGACATATTTTAACTCAAAAAAAAAAAGAGAAAAAAAAAGAAGATACCAAATCGCTGGTAGCCTTTGAAAGACCAGGTCAGGAATAATAAACATACATAAAGAAATAGTAAAATAACCACACTCTTCAACTGTCAAGACAAAGAGACTTCTTTGGTTTTTTTCTTTTTTTTTTTGGAAAAACACTGATTAGCTAGACTCAAGCAGGCAGGAGTCTAGGAGTCGGCAGAGTGCGGTGTGATAATGGGGAGTTTTATAATAAGGGTGGAGCGGACTCAACTCCACTCGATCCACATAATGAGGGGCTTGGAGAAGAAGGCCAGCCATGAGAGAATGTGCCCTTTATTCCTGCTGCTTGTCGCCTGACTGCAGCCTCTGTTCACCAGGCCTGGCACACATTTATGATGCAAGGCACCAAACCAGCACTAGCAATGTATCTCTTACTACAATGCTGGGCTCAGCTGCTAAAAACCAGGGAATGTTGGGAAACGGAGATGCAGCTGCCAATCTGCCTCTAAATGTCTCATTACGGTGTAGGCACAGTCATCAATGACACACACCAGAGGAAACTGATAACAAAACCTTCTTCATTTAACTATATTCACTTAAGGTCTTTTTTACTACCCACCAATTAGATTAATTCATTCATTCATCTTCTATACCGCTTAATCCTGTGATCAGGGTCGCGGGGGGCCTGGAGCCTATCCCAGGAGGCTTTCAGGCACAAGGCAGGGTACACCCTGGACAGGGTGCCAATCCATCGCAGGGCCCAATTAGATTTATTTATTTATATTTTCATGAATAGTTTAGTATAGTAGTTTAAGAATAGTTCTTTTGCGTCTTTATGGGAGCTGATTATATCTCGAAGTACTCATTCAAGTACATATCTCCTAGATTTCACTCAACTAGTGAAATCAAGTTCCTAAGTTGATTTCACTAGTTTTAATAATAAGCCTGACATAATAAGCAGACGACAAAGACCTAATGCCAACTTGAGTCAATTGATGATTACCTTTCAATCGTTTGGTGAAATGCTATACTCAAACACAATGCTTGATATCTGGTATTCACCTCCACATACATACACTCTTGGTCATCATCTATGCCGCTTTAACCTCCATACGGGTCACAGGTTGTTTGGAGCCTATCCCAGGAGAGTTAGGGCACAAGGCAGGGTACACCCTGGACAGGTAGCCAATCCATCGCAGCACACATACACACACACTCATTCACACACTATGAGCAATTTTGGAATGCCAATTAACCTGATCTGCATATCTTTTGACTGTAGACGGAAACTGGAGTACCCGGAAGAAACCCACCAAGAGAACATGCAAACTCCATGGACACAGACCTGAAGACTTGAATCAAACCCAGACCCTGGAGGTGCAAGGCGACAGTGCTAACCACTAAACCACCACACTATACAGAATTCATATTTCTTTCTAAAGGGAAAAAGTACAAAATCTCATACAAAATGGTTTGTTAAAATAGTACACCACTTACAAGTATGATACAGAGTGCACACTGTTTTAACATGCTATTTTGTGTTGTATATATAATAATATAAATTGAATGTTAACATTCATTCGTTCATTCATTCATTCATTCATTCATTCATTCATTCATTTATTAATTCATATCTTGATTTCTTTTACATTTTATCTTTTTAAAAGGTCTGCCTATAGGAGCCTATAGCCTTCTGTAAACTATTTTAAGGGGTAGATTTTGAGAAAGAAACAGCAAATAGGCCAAACTTGCCCATATGCTGTGACATATTGAGATTTGCCATTTGCTCGTTCTGTTCACTTTTCATTTCCTGCACTAACTTGTTAAATTGAACAGCCAATCAGAGAACCCACTCGCCTGTCACTTCAACATGCTCAATGAGCACTGACAAAAGTCAGATATACCACCAGGACTGTGGGTGACCATGAGCCACTAATGCTTTCAGTGTTCAACAGTTGGCTGCGAGTAAGAGAGAGGGAAAGAGAGAAACAGACACAGAGACAGAGAAACAGAGAGCCCTGTGACCTAGGCCAGAGTGTGGCTTGTTCGAGGCCAGGCTGCTGATTCTGCTTACCTGAGACACACACTCACCACTTCGGCTTATCCATTATTCAGCACAAACAATTCACAGAACAATAACACAGGACCATCTCAACTGTCTGATGATCATACGAATCATGATCAGTCTTAGCGATTATACCTATACTGATTATAATATTTTGCCCAATAACAAATCGCAGCCATGGAAATAAATAGTTACAAAGTAGCATTTTCAATCTGTCTATTGTTTACCGATGTGCATTTTTACTTACAATCTGTAGGGTTAACAGAACTTAATCATATTAAAATCAAACTGTGGCAAAGCTACCTCCTGCACTAGTCATGTAATATCAAGTGCACATTAACAGCAGAAAGTGTCTGGGTGCTTAGTCATCAGAATTCCCCTGCTGTCTAGTTTTACATATTGGAACACAATAAAGCAAGACTGAGGCATAAAGGAAACAGAGAGCCACGCAGGCATAAAGAGCAAAATCCTGCTACCCGGTACACAACTTAACTTATGTTAATGTTCTACACTGAATACACAAGAAGTGGCTGAAAGAGTATATATAAAAGGGTATTATTATTATTATTACATGCTAATACAGACTATAGTTATTATTACTTTATAAATACATTAGATTTAAGTTATTGTCTCATTTAAAGTGAGATGCTGGAAATAGAATAAACTAGATATGTTTATATCAGGTTTCAGCTGGCGCTCAGTCAATATCGTATCAACACTGTGTCAGGAAGGGCATCCGGCGTAAAAACCTGTGCCAAGTTGTTGCGCGGATTGATGGTTCGATGTGGTGACCCCTCAACAAGACTAACAACAACAAAAACTGTGATAAAGTATTTAATAATACACGTGGAATTGCAATTATCATCATTATTTTATTAACTTTGACCAGTTACTTACCGTTACTTAAGACCATGTACTTTTGTATTACATGGTAGTCAAGGCTCCTGTCTCACCAGTCACAGCTGCGCAGGTTTGAACATGTTACATTAGTTCATTTGTAACTGTGGTGTGGGCAAAAGTGAATACCCCCACTTTGATTTGCACGAAAGAAGAGCTGCATGCAGTGATTTATTTATTGTGGTCTGAGGGTGTACAGTACCTGGTGCTGAAACAACTCAAAGAAGAGCTTAAACAGAAGCGTTTGGATATCTGCAAACAAAATTTGGACCAACACTCTAAAGAAGTTGAAAGTTTCTTAAACAGGGCCCCCAAGGTTGCAGTGGTAAAGTCCTTGCCTTATCATCCGGAGATTGCTGGATCGATACGCGGGTGATGCTGTAGCCTCTCGCACCAAAGGGTCTAGAGAGAGCTGATTGGCCGAGCAGATTAGGGAGAAAATTGGGAGGAAAAATGTTTTAATTCTGAAAGAAACTTAAACTTTCTTTAACATGCATTCACTACGAGTCTGAACGTAAGTAGCAGAGTATAGAATGGAAACATCCTCAATCACTGACCAAGTAAAAGTTCAAAAGTCAATCATCATCTGGAAAATCAATGCTTACATTTTTCTGGGATTCTTAAGGGTCGTATGGAGCATTATGAGGAAAAAGGTTCAACAGACAACAGTGCTCATTACAGTGAGATGCTCATTAAACTTCAGCAGTCCTCTGCATTTAAACTTAAATGCAGAGGACTGCTATCTATGAGCATTGTGATCTTGCGTAACAATGCATGTCCTCACACTTGACCTACGATGTCTACACTCAGCAAAACTTTGATCTGAGGTGTTAAAACATCCTCCTTATAGTCCTCCATCTGACCTTTACCTGTTTGGTCCTCTGAAAGCAGCCCTATGAGGACAAAGATGTACTTTTGATGAAGAAGTAAGGACAGTGGTGCATTCGTGGCTTGCATCTCAGCCTAAAACATTTTTTATGAGAGAATATGAAAGTTTGTTGTCAGATGGACAAAGTGTATTGAAAGGCAAGGAGATAATGTCTTTTTAAAAAGGAAATTTAACTGAATTCAACAACCAAAGTGAGGACGATTTTTCACATTTACATTCACATTTACATAGCTTTACTATCAATTTCACAGTTACTGAAAAATGCTTTGTATTTCCTGAACAATATGCTTAAATATAAATAACTGAGGAGTGTACCATCAAGTATAACAGTTAGTGCCCCCTCATTTAATTTTATGTTGTTGTTGTTTGTGTGTGTGTGTGTAACATAATAAATAAAAAATCATCTGATCATTAATCACATACAACCTGAGACAAACAACAACATATATTTTTCACTGTGCTAGTATTTATTTAACAGAAATCAACCCAAAATGAAAAAAAAAATCTAAGTGACCCTGTACTGCTTCCACAGGTTTTAAGAGGGTAAGTTGCAGTCAGGTGCTGCTAATCATCAGCCCTTGATTAATTGATCATCAGCAGGTACGCAGACCTCTTTAAAAGCCAATGTTTTAGCAGTTTGCTGATCCGGAACATTCCGGTGTGAGTTAACACAATGCCAAGAGGGAAAGACATAAACAAAGGTCTTAGAAAAGGAATTGTTGCTGCACATCAATCTGGAAAAAGTTATAAAACCATTTCCAAACATTTTGGAGTTCAATGTTCTAAAGTGAGAAAGATCATTCAAGACCATTGCCACGAGTGGACGTTCCAGCACATTCTCCCCAAGATCAGACCATGCAATGTTCAGTGAAAACCAAAAAACAACAAATACTTTATCTCAGACCCTATAGGCTTCACTGAGCATGTCAAATGTTAAAGTCCATGACAGAACAATAAGAAGAAGACTGAACATTCACGGTCTGCTTGGAGGGACTGCCTGAAGAAACCTCTTCTGTCTTAAAAGAACATGGAGACTGAGGTTCGCAAAACTGCATGTGTGCATCTGAACAAACTACAAGGCTTCTATAACAATGCCCTATGGACAGATGATACCAAAGTGGAGTTGTTTGGCCTTAATGCACAGTGCCATGTTTGGACAAAACCAAACAGCATTTCAGCAGAAACACCTCATACGCACTGTCAAGCACGGCGATGGAGGGGTAATGATTAGGGCTTGTTTTGCAGCCACAGGACCTGGGAACCATGTGGTCACTACACATGTGAGTCTACCATGAACTCCTGCATACACCAGAGTATTCCAGAGGCAAATGTGAGGCCATCTGTCTGGCAGCTAAAGCTTTGTTGAAATTCAGTCATGCAACAGGATAATAATCTGAAGCACACCAGTAAATCTACATCAGAATGTCAAAGTCGAGACCTTAACCCAATTGAAATGCTGTGGTGGGACCTTAAGAGAGCTGTGTATAAGCAAATGCCCCAAAACCTCAATGAACTGAAGCAATGTTGTGAAGAATGAAACGAGAGACTGATAACTCATACAGGAAATGATTACTTCAAGTTATTGCTGCTAAGGGTGGATCAACAAACTCTTGAATTATGGGGTATTTAGTATTGCATACATGATTTTTTTTTCTTTTTTGTTAAAAAAAATTACATAGTGAATAAATTATATTTGTTGTTTGTCTGAGGTTGTATTCGCCTCATATTAATACTGATACCGCAACAGTCAGATAATTTTTACACCAAAAATTTGAGTGAGAGGGGTAATAACTTTTACACATGACTGTATAATGCCCTCCCCTACAGTGAGCACTATAACTATTTATCATCTAAGAGGAACATGAAATCAGATCAGTTTCATAATTCACAAATAAATGTCACACACAAATGTATTTCATGATCCACATATAAATGTCTTCTGTTTCACAAACATTCTTTCTGATTGCATTTATTTACAGACAGACAAATCTACCTTCACAAACGGCTCGTCATTCATGAACATCCCTGCCTTTGTGTATGGATTTATGGAGACATGATGCACCGGATGTAATGCAATTATGCCCTCGAATTTACGTTCATCTGGTTGGCTGAAATTGTAGGAGACATTTGATAGGCTGCAGGAAATGCCCTTTAAAAAAAATGCATTTGTGAATCTAACCACATCAGAGAATACACACACAAATGGAGGGATGTTCATAAATGCTAAGCAGTTTATAAATGCAAATTCGTCAGTAGATAAATAAAAGTATAAATAACTTCGTAAATCTTGTTACATTTATTTGTGGGTCACATACAACATTGGTGAATGATGTTACATTTCTTTTTTTTTCTTTTTTTATGAATTTAGTTCTGTCCAATTCTTTTTCCCCGATTTTCTCCCAATCTAGTCGTGTCCAATTCCTCCCCGTCACTAGGCTCCCATATTAAGGCTACTCACTACCACTCAGCCGGGAGGGCTGAAGACTATCACGCGTTTCCTCCGAACTACGTGACGCCAACCGACCGCATCTTTTCGAACTGCATTGGGGGCATCGTAACACACTCGAGGCCAGCGCTATCCGCTCCCTCCGCGTGCACGAGCTCGCAGACGCCCCGAATGGCGTAGAGCCGTGCAATTAATGTGGGAGAGAGCTCGGCCAATTTAGCTCTCTCGAGGCCTCCGGCTGTGAGAGGAAAACAGCATCACCCGGGGTTCGAACCTGCGATCCCCGGGTGATAGGGCGAGCGCTTTAACCTACTGCTGAGGCCACATGATGTTACATTTCTACATGGATTAATAAATACATGTGCGAAATTTATTTCTGAATTATGAGACTTCCTAAGCGATCACTTACTGCCTTCCAACCACATGAAAAGTCTCTTGATTAAATATAAACAGATACTTAGATAAACAGATGTTTATTAATATACATTTAGTATATAAGTGTCTACCATCCTAATCAATGTTTAAGTTGTCACCATAGAATTTACACCCGTCCAAAAAATAAATAAATAAAATAAATAAATGAATAAATAAATAACCCAAAGCAGTCTCAACTTCTCCTATTTCCGTAGACCACCTTTAGTACATTCAGGTCGACTTCATTTTACTGCCACATTACGTTGCTAGAGTCTAGACCTGACCAGCTGAAACAACCCCAGACCATAACACTGCCTCCAAAGACTTGTACAGTGGCCACTGTGCATGGTGGATGCATCGCTTCATGCGCTGACACACCCATCGCTCTGGAATAGGGGGCAATCTAGACTCATAAGACCACATGTCCTTCTTATATTGCTCCAACGTCCAATCTTTATGTTCCTAGCAAATTGAAACCTTTTTCTGATTAGCCTCACTAAGTCGTGGTTTTCTTATGGTTATATAGTTGTTTTTGTCCCAGTCCTGTAAGTTCTTGTTGCATTGTGTGTTTGGAAATGTTCATAATTTCACTGCTCAACCTAGAAGTGATTTCTACCGCCAATGTTTTTACAATGCAACTTCACCAAGCATTTCAAGTGATCGACATTCATGATTTTTCTCTGTTGTTTCTTTCACAACGTTGACAAATTTTGAGTTCATCACTGTCTTTCATGGATATAACAGAGTTCTTAAAAGGTTCCATTTGTTTAAAATATCTCCTTAGCTGTTTTCTTTGCTTAATGCAGGCAACTATTTGACCATTCAGACTTTTTTTGACCAGATGATGTATAATGTATTAGAATGAAACCTGTAATTTGCCTTACAGCCAGCACTATTATCAGAACAACTGTTATAGATAATTAATCAACCTTTTGTCGTAGCAGAATTGACTAGTGGTACAATTAGTCATTCTAATATCTAAGTAACCAAACAAGCACAATAATTTGAAAGGTTTTTTCTTCTTCTTAAATGGTTTAAGAAGTGACTCACATGCGTTCACAAAGACAATGATGAGAAGATCTTCAAATATGCATGATTGAGTGATGAGTAATGAATGCCATATAGAACAACGTTCAACTAAAACATGCGCCTATTCTAGTGGAACACTGAACGGGTTACAAATTGTTACTAATGGTAAGGAAAGAGTGTGAGAAGTTATGTGTAATGTTTTGTCAAAGCTAGCATGCTTTGTTATGCCTCTGAGCATTGCTTGTCTTAAGACTATTGTAGCTCACACCATCATCCTCCTCTGTTAAAGGTGGGCTGATGAAATATTAATGCCGCAGAAGGAAGGCCTCGTGCTCTCTAGCTCTTTGTGTGTGTGCATGTGTGTGTGTGTGTGTGTGTGTGTGTGTGTGTGTGTAGCTGCTGCTCAAGAGAAATTCGATATATGCACCTCTGGAATTTCCACCACTGCTGCTTTTAGAGTGGCACCTTTCTTAAAAAGACTGAAACATTATTGCATACTGTTATAAAGCATCCCTTCCGTGTCATAGGGGTATGACAATGATATACAATCTTTAATAAATAAATAAATTTAATATGTATATTTTACTGAGAGATGTAAGAAATATGTATATTTTACTACTGCTGTCAGCCAACAAGAATCTAAGGCTATCATGGGCACAGGCTTACCTAACTGGACAGCTAATTGGCAGATTAGAAAAAAACACCTGGTCCTTCATCTATAATGTTTGGGTGAGCCTGTGCCCATGACAGCCTCAGATTCCTGTTGTTGGTTCATTATGTCTGTAAAAAAAAATTACTGCATACGCATCCTGGCAGCTCATATCAATCTGTCTATATTCCTCCTACCTTTCTTATTGGCAGGACCGACAGCTGATCTGTCCTCAGTTCTGCGTACTGCACAGACCCATTTTTTCCCATGCTATAACCGTCGGTTAGTGTAATGCACGGTTATAAGAGCACCTGGGACAAGACTGATACATATAGTTAAACACCCCAGTGCTGTTACCATCTATTATCGCCACTCGTGGAATAATTCTCATCCAGTCAGATTGCTCTGGCAGAACTAGGTGTGGTATAATATATAATACATAATAACAAGAATAACCTTGGATGTGCGGTATTATCATTATTTGCACTACTTCACACACTCATTCTATATACAGTACCACTTACTGTAAAGGGTCGCGAGAGACCTGGAGCCCTGGTACCAGAAAGAGAACACTCTGGATGAGGTGCAAATTCATCGAAGGGCACAAGCGCGCACGCGCACACACACACACACACACAGTTACTCACTGACTACAGGAAACTCCACACAGCCACTGTTTTGCACTACCAATAGGAGTACGTGTATTTACTTCATTTATTCTGCAAAGCATCTCATATTTATGTTGTTCTGCTGCTGTCAATTTTTTTTTTAACATTTCATATTCACATGACAATAGAATTTTAACTGTAAAATGCAGTATTGTTTTTTTTACAGTCTTCAACACAGAGAATACATTTCCTGTGAGTCATAACAGAAAGCAGGTCACTCTTCCAGTTTCTGGGATGAATTTCCCGAAGGACAAGCAAAAACATTAGCCTCTTAAAGCTTTGACTAATTATTTAGTTATTCAAGTTTCTTATTCACAATAATTATAAATAACTCGATAAAAACTGTGAAAATCAATGAGGTATGTAGTTCGAGAATAAGAAATATAAATCTGGAGTACCAGGCTCTGTGTAGACTCACCATAATACATACACAGTATATTTGGAACCAATCACTAATATGTATAAAATTTATAAATTACACCCAGTTGAGTCAACTACATTCAGGCCAAAGAGCTAATGTTACACAGCCTATGAGTAGCACTAAGCTAATGAAGTGACCACAATCAGTCTGAGCACTAAACTCAGTCATCCCGAGCAGCACTCTAATCTGGATTATCAGCAAACTTAGATGTGCTCCTCTAATCCTGCAAGGACAAAACCAACACCACAACAATTTGCGGCTAAGAACAGCAAGTGCATATGGAAGTGCAACGGAATAAATATCAGTTTATAAATTTCTGTTTATGTCTCATGGCATCACCATAACCCACCATAAACAAACCCATGAGCAGGTTTTAATTATAACAATAATTATTACAATATTATTAGGTAATCATAAGCGAATAATGAGAGTATATGTGGTCAGAAAACACAAATACTTATCTGAATTAGTTGAATCCAGCTGAATCCATTCAGAAAGTGCATTATGGGCAATTTTTGTTTGCTAAATGCTAAAAAGCCTTTGGAACAGTTATCATAAAATGGAGTTACAGAGCCTTACATTTTACCACACTGTAAATGGTATATGACTGGTAAGGTTTCACTTCCTTGCAATAATATTAAAAATAAAAAAAATATGCTATTGATAAACAACGCAATGTAAAACGCAATCTGTGTTGCCACCCTTCCTGTTGCTTAAAAATGTCAGCCTCACATTTTTCCTTGCTCTGATAATCCTGATAAAAAATTATGGGATAGAATTAATTATGCATACTTTGAGATATATTTACGCATTATTATCATAACTGATATTAAAACACTTACATTTTAGCACAGGCCAATTGGTGAATGATTATCCAGAGCATAGGAGACCTGCTGAGAGATTTATTATTTTTTTTACTGATCCCTGTGTGTGTGTGTGTGTGTGTGTGTGTGTGAGAGAGAGAGAGAGATAGAGAGAGAGAGAAAGATTGTGTCATTTTCATATATTTCTGAAATTCTTTAAAAAAAGAAAAGAAAAGAAAAGAAAAAACGATCCAGTCTGTTTCCTCAAAACTTACTTATAGTGGAAGCCTAAAAGGCTGTTAGTAAATATCTAGCCACATGCCTGCAATAT
>JAOTQY010000039.1:18072855-18091851 GCA_026413445.1 Dolichallabes microphthalmus
CTTTTACATTTAGCTGTTTAATCTGCTGTTAGTTTTAAGTCCGTATTCACAGACTATAGCCTGCCCTGCTATAATGATTGTGCATCAAAGTGGTTAAAAAAAACACACAAAAAAAACCCAGTAGCATTAACGTTAACTGTTGTCGTTACTTTGATGGATTCACCAACAAACTTGAAGTGACTTACACTTTTCTATGAAAAAAGCTCATTATGTCCAGCTTCTTCTTTTTTTTTTTTTTTTGCTGCCGCCATCCTCACATGTATGTCACCCAACACACCTTGCACGGGGAAAACAAATCCACTGCATTTGGCGTTGCTTGTATCTGAACGCAGCCATAGCCTCTCACATGACAGCAGGGAAAGGCACAGCCAATGTTTTGGGGGCGGGAGGACTCAAGGAGAGAACGTGAATTATCCCTCTCTGCGTGTCTAGGTTAATGTTGACAGCACGATTTTTTATTTTTTTTAAGTGGATTAAATTATTGGTGGGGACATTTCAATGGTCGGAGGATATTGGTGGGGACACATCCCCTCCGTCCACCCTAAATCTACGCCCCTGTTAATACCACTTTCCCTTTGTCATTTGGCAGCCCTTGATTTCGAAAAACACTAGTTGCATTGAAATTCATTTAGATTAGAGATAACAACTTAACTGCTCTATATGGATGAATTTTATGAACAGATTTTTTAAAAACTTCAATTCATTCAATAGAAGACTATAAACAAGAAGGACCCACAATACGTCTCGGAAATTACATTTGTGTTTCTACTGTTCATTTTAATTAACCAATCCCTGAAACACACACAGCTTCTGCCATTTTTTTAACAGGATAAAAGAGCAAGGGCATGTTTACAGCTCATTGAGAACCGTAAAACATCCCTTCCAGAAACTCATTACCTCAAGTACTGCTGCCTCCACAAGGCACCAACATGTGCAAAATGAATATTCATTCATTCATTCATTCATTTTCTGTACCGCTTTATCCTTATATACAGGGTCGCGGGGCCCTGGAGCCTATCCCAGGAAACTTAGGGCACAAGGCGGGGTACACCCTGGACAGGGTGCAAAATGAATATAATTATTCCAAAAGTAATAAATAATTGGATTGAGTGTTTACATGTATTTTTCTATTGAATGGGTTATCAAAGGTTTACATCACCCTTTTCATTACATTTGAACATTCTTTTTGACCAGACTAGCTAGGTCCAATCTGTTCGGATTGAGTTGGTGCATTTTATTTTGATTGGACTATTACTGCAGCTTCTGAGGTTTTAGAATTGATGTACAGCACTGTGCAAAAGACTTGATGAATGCTGATTGCTATGTGATTGGAACAGATGAGTGGGGAAATGTGGTTGCTGCTGAGTCTGTTACATAAACAATCAATTTTGAATTTGTATCTCTGGGCACTTTGTAGCCTGTCAGTAAAACATTTGTTCTCATTTCTTTAACTTAATCTACATAATTTAATATGAAGAAAGAGTAGTGGCTCAAGACTTTTGCACAGCAATTGCACATTGTACCTGAAAGCAACGTGTTGCACTCAGCATGTGAGCAGCTTTTTAGCCAAGCCATCCTCTGTCATTCACCATGGAAACCAGAAGTGCCTGAAATCACTGAACCAGGCTAGGAGGAAAATGGCAAGAGTAGTCTAAAATTACACTGAGAAGAGGTAGAGATAATAATAGTGATATTATTGTACTGATCTTTTTCATAGATATATGAAGGCTGATCCTTTAGATACTCTTTCTTCATATAAAATTATTTAGATTATGTAAATGTAGGCTGATGCTTTTGTTCACATTAGGTTCTACATTAATTTCCTGGAACATTATTTGCAGATTGTGGCAGTCTACAAAGAACAAATTTAATCTTAAATATCAGGCAAGTCTGAGCATGTACTCATTACTGAGCCATATCAAGTATCAGCCTCATCATTACATTAACCTGAGCATATTTTGCATTTCACATGCAATGTTGTGTGGATTTATATGTTCACTATGTGATTTTGCATAATGGTAATTATAAAGCATATACAGAGACATGCAAGAAGTAAATGGACCCCCATTAGTAAAGTAAAGTTTAGCTATTAATTATGTTATTAATACTTTATTGACTAGCCGTTTAGCAGCCTTTAAAAGCAACAGCCTGCATAGGCATAGAATAAAAGGACTGTTCTTAACAGGCCTACAAACAGCAAGAAGACATCTTTCAGAAGGCCCATGCTGATCAGTTTATGGCATGTTTTACCCATTTCTTTAAACTGAACTATAATTCTGTTTCCGGTAGAAAGGGGGGTTTAAAGATTCAAGGAAATGGTTGTCTCTGAGACTGGATATGTTTTGATTGAACAACAGTCTGGTCTGTTTTAAAATCAGAAATTTTTTGGCCTGCTAAATGAATCTGAAAAGAAGAAAACAAATGGTAGTTGCAAAATTGTAACACATTTTGGTGCATACATTTTTATCATAAAACCCTGAGGTTTGATGGCACATGATTTAGTGATTAGCACTGTTGTCCCACACCTCCAGAGGGTTTGAATCTAGGCTCTGTTCTATGTGCATGAGTTTGTGTGTTCTCACTGTCCTTGGTGGGTTTCCTCTGGTTTATTTCCACAGTCAAAATACAGTCTAGGTTAATTGACATTTCCAAATTGCCTATAGTGTATACATATTTAGCAAAGTGCTTGTGCCTTGCAATGGACTGGCAACGCATCCAAGGTCTATCCTGCTTTGTGCCTTAAGTTCTATGGGATAGGCTCCAGTCCACCAGTAACACTACAGTGGTTTATTTACTTCTGTGTAGTTATCTTGCATGTAATGCTGACTCCTTACTTTTGATCACCTTATTTTCACAGTTCATCCATCATGCTGAGAAAAATGGGAAATTGACTAAGTTTGATCAGACACTTGTCTCAGATGGAGCAGAGGAACTATGGGAGCCATAAAAGCAGGATCCCAACGTTTATTCGCACTGGCTACACGAGACACCTCACGCAGGAAGCCAGTGACAGATCAAGGTCACTCCTTGGCCAGGAGGCTAAGGACTCTGCTGGAGAGATCGGTTCTAGCAAAAAAACAGTTACCATGGCACCTACTTCTAGGTACATGACAGGCAAGAGCTTGTATACTGCACGAAAGCCACTGATCTCAACAGGGCACCAGATTTCAATTTTGAAGAATCCTTCCACACATGAATACTTAGAAAGGGTAAGTTGGTAAAGGCTATAAATTTGATTTTTGAAAGCTTCTAATGCTTGTGGATTTGCTGTTGATTATTAATTCGCTACCTATTATAGTCTCATTGTGTATATCTAGAAAATACCAACTTGGTCTTTGCATTATTAGAGAAACATTGTTACTAAACTCTGAGGAAAAAACTGACATACTCATTCACACAGTATTATAGTGTAGGGCTGTAGCATAGGAATTCTGTGTAAATGATAGTTTCATAGAAATAGATTAACGCCTTCTTTTATGCATTTTCACAGGTTCACAAGAGCACTGTGGACAAATATGAAACACAGGATGAGAGGATGGATTCTAGCATGTTGGATAGCACGAGTGTTCCACGGATCATTGCTTCTTCTCTTTCAGCAACCAGAGAAGACCTTTGTGCCTCTTTAAATTTGTCAGAACTTAGGCTATGTTCTTCTCACGAGCAACCTAATTTCTGCCCTGTTCCTTCAGCAAGCAAAGTTGAAAGTAGGAGCCTTTCGAGTTCCTTTTTAGATGATTTAGAACTCACAGTCCCATTAAGCCCTAAATTGACTTCTACTCAGCGTATTATTCCTCATTCATACACCTCTCGAATATCCCAAAGGGCAACCACAAGGGAATCCAAGCAAGTAAGACCCTGTCTTCTTAACACTGGCTGTTCACGGAGTAACAACAAGAGCTACTCATCTGAACCTAAACAAATGTCCCACTATCAGACCACTTATCGGGCCTGTGCTATCCCCAGTACATTACCACCCTCTCCAAACCGCAAGTCTCCAAGCTGGGACCCTGACAAGGAGTATCAGTCCCTCCTGGATTATACATACCCTCTAAGGCCCAACATGACAAATACCTGGGGATCAAATGAACAGATCTTACGAACTGATCAGCCTTTACAAGACTCTGGCATTGAAGTGGACAGTTTTCTCAGCTCGTCTAGTCTTTCCTACTTGAACCAGCCTATTTCTGGAATGAGGAAGGGAAAAACTGGGCCAGGTTCTAGTCAAACTTTTGGATTTCAAAATCTGAATCTGAAGAATCTGGCACATTCCAGGTCGTCAGACCTCAGGGTTTCAAGAAGCATGAATTCCTCCCTGGAGCAGGTGGGTTTATCAATTGAAAGTCTGGATTGTGAGGGGAAAGACAGCTTTCATTATAAGAAATGTGGCATCTTTTCCACATCCAGGTCTCCTCCGACCTTTATCAGGTCCACAAGCATCTTGCCCCATCCAGGGTCACTTGGTGAGTGGGATGAGGAGTTTCTCCACTTGCCTGAGCAGCTACAGGAGATTCAAGATCTTTCTCAGAAACTAAAAGACATTACAATACACATTAGTCAGCCAATCACCACCGACTGGGAGTCTCTACAGAAAGACAGTGCATCAGTTAGATCTTCACCAGTACAAGTGGAGAAACAGGCAACTGAGGTCTCTTGTGTGCAAGGGTCTACTGAAGACATTCCTTTTATAGAAAAGACCATGGGAGTGGATAATAGAGTGCAGGTAATCAGCCATCAGGTAACCAGAAATAACCTGAGGGATTTGGAAGCCATTGTGGATCAGCTAGGTGGAATGTCTTGGTATGAGTTTAAGAGGGAGACAGAGACTGTTGAGGGGGCGAATGAGACACAGGACTCCCTTTTGCAGCACTTGCAAGTGAGTTAAAACATTCTGATGTTCTGAATTAACTGTCAGTGACTTCAAAGCTAATGTAACATGTATTGTGTCTTGTTAGACGTTTTGCTCAAATTTAGACAAACTGATTCAATGGTTGCACCAGGTGGTGGAGAAGATGGATCTGCTTTCCCCTCCTTCAGTGGACATTGAGAGTGTTAAAGCCTCTCTAGCTGACTATAAGGTCAGTGCTATGAACACTACATGAGATATGTGTATGTGCATATTGTATGATTTATTGCAAACATTTAATACAAGTAATTTTACTGTGAACGAATCAATGAACCAATCAGTATATTATTTAAAGAGTTTTCAAGAGGAAGTCCAAACCCACAGGCCACTTACTACAGCCATCCTCCAGACTGGAGAGATGCTTTTGTGCTCTATGAACTCGGCTGCTCCCTGTGAGTCTTTATGATATATCTTATCTCTGATTGTGGCATAAAAATGTATAAATATAAATTTTTATTTGTATGTATTAAGGTGCTAAATGTTGAACTATGTTTTATGTCTGTTTTGTTGAGCTACTATAATTAAGTAGTCATATGCTACACATTTTCATTTCAATTTGTTCACATAATTAAAAACAAATTCTGTTGCCTTGTGTATGTCCTTATAGGTATATTTGCTAGCTCGGATATGTGCCTTAATTATGAATTGCAGATTTAACGTCTATACATATAGACAATATGACTCTACTTACATTACTAACGTTAGTAAACTAGCAAATATGACATGAATAATCTTTTTGCATATAAAATTAGCTACTTTAACCAATACATTACCAAAGTAATGCTAGATTTATGAATGTACCGGTATGCTCTGTTTAGAAGTTACATATTGAATTATCATACTAGTGTAATGTCTTAGTAGAAGAGATAGTTATACAATATGTAAAAGTTTACTGGGCAATGTGTTCCCTGAGGCCACTGATCACAAGCAGATTTTTATCATTATAAAATTTTCAATTATAATCATGTAAAGTCATGTAGTCAGTGTTCTTTATTAATAACTCCCCCTGGTGGACCATGTGTTAAAGTGTCCTAATGGAAAACATGCCCCTACGTCAGTACTCAATTCTCCAAATAGTTTGTCCTGTTTGTTCCCCCAGTCCCTGGAATGAAGAGCTGCATTGTGTTACTGAATGTTCAGAAGGATCAAAGTGCTACTAAAGCACGGTCTTCCTTACTTAGCAAAAATATGATAATGTTTTCTGCGTGTTTGGCAAATGGTTATTGCACTGTAGTTGTAAACAAATAGTACACTGTAACTCAATAGCACAGTCATGTGTGACAGCAGTCTAGCTGGAGAATAATTTACCATGCATGCCTGACATAAAGGCTGTATCGTTGTTGTTCCTTTCTCTTGTCGTTTCATATCATCATGTCAACATGTACATATACAGTATGTTATTGCAGTAACTATCAGTGCATTTAAATATCTTCTTCTTATTATTGTTACATATTCTCTTACTTCTATGGGCATCAAGTTCTGAAAGAGACACTGATGTTAATAGAGAGGCAGTCTCATGCACTGGAGACTCATTCAGAGCATCTCTTCTCCTCGATTTTATCCACCATGGACTGTCTCACTGAACCAAACTCACAGGACAGCACAGGTTAGTAATGTTCACATAAATTTTCTTAGTCAGACGGGAGCTCAAAATGTTTAAATGTTTGTTCAGTGTTTACATGTTTCCCGCTAATATTGTTAATATTGACATTAGTATTGAATATATTATTAAAAGATGTTTTTATATTGAATGGTTATTGGGTATTAATTTATGTGTAGTCTATTTACCAAGTTAATTTGTCTTTTGGCTGTACTGTAAACCATCATTCTCTTCCCTTGCAGAAGAGACGTCATTCAGCAGTCAGGATCAGTACCATTGAATATGTGTCCCTCGTTTTATTTACAGGTGCTGTAGCAAAGCGGTGATTCTGAGTGGTTGAAGTATTCAACACTTCAGTTATTGTATAATTTTGCTTAATACTACAGATCCCTAATAGTATCACATCTGGCCATTATTTCATGTATGGTTATGTTTGTTGTCTGTGCATTACATTTTTAAACATTTACTTTAAAGAGGTATCATGTTCTTTAAGCACACTTGTATTGTATGTCAACTGTTACCACAGATGCACTTTTAATTTTGCACATTTGCTTTGAATATGTTCCATGACATGTACTGTATATTGCTCTCATATTACTAAAAGGTCAATCAATGTCATAAGTATATTATTTTGCAACACTTTACTGTATAGTTCTCTTCTGTCCTGGTACACATCAGGATCTCAGGTTATTAGGGCTATTCATTAAGGTTTAATAAGAGGTCAATACCAGCCCTGCAGCTTCAGTTTCTATCTAAGCAAAAAAGTACACAGTAGACTGTTGTCCACAGTGCACAGTGTGTACCTTTATAAGCACTATTAACTAAGTCCTTATTGACGTTATGTATGTTATTATAGCGCATTCTAGAAAGACTACATTAAACTTTTCAGACACTCCATACTTGCATTTAAGAATCAAACTATTTTTTGAAATAGTAAAAATGATCTTGATTGCAGTTTTCTATCAACAAGAGAATAAACTTTGTACAACTCTGTCTTGTGTTCTATAAATACCGTAATAGTATATATTTGCCATTTATAAAATTATTTGCCTACACCAAGACAAATTTATTTTTTTCAATTTATGCACACAATAGAAGAGTTAGGTTTAGGTTAAAATAATTCCTATTGCATAAACGGAAACAGTTTGAGGAATTTTTAAATACCACATCTTGCTTGGAATATATATTCTGGTCTTAAAGAATACCTGATATACTGTCCATAATAACTGCAAATCTGTTTTTATAGTATTGTAAGAAAACTGGGGATAATTAAAGAGGCAGGTATCCAACATATAATGTATACCATAATAGTTAGGATCTAGCAAGGTCAAAAATGTATGCCTGAGCATCAGGCGACAAACTATATGCCACACTGTTAACATGCTTGTTCAAAGCGGACTTCAGTTGTCTTTATTATGAAAAATGAGAACATAGTGTTGTATATGCAGTTGGGCCACTTGCAAGATATTCCACAGGTAACTGCTAACTTGAAACTCATTCAGATTACATTAGGAACAGTATTTTCCCCCATGTGAATGTTGAATAAATAATCAAAACACATACAAGGTCTCTACAAGTTGTATCAAGAATTGCAAACATATGTGATATTGTACAGTGTGGTGGTACAATATTTATTTTTACTTGTTTGTTAAATGTTACATGTAGCGCAACAAAAGTACAAGTCTGCAGCCACAAAGTAAATACAAAAGATTTAAAAGTAAAACTACTTCGATAATTTCTTCATTTCTACAGAACTGGCAATTCGATCTTACATATATATACATAATGTATATGTACATATATTTCACTAGACTTTTTGACATTGGACAGCCACTCTTGTGCAGTTTGTTAAAATGCAGATTGGCAAATCACCGTATATGGGGACAAAAACCTACACATGCTGATATTAACAGTAAAATAATCACAGAAAATATGAGAAACCAAAAAAAAAAAAAAAAGGAGGAAAGGAGGAGTCATTGTATTTTGCCCACAGTAGCCCTGCAGCAGGAATGCAGTGAAATGCAGTGAGAAATACACACAATATTCCTTAGAAACCTGCACACAGACACACACAGTTGTGTGAAAATGAAATCTGTCTGGGGAGTTTTTGGTGGGGGACGGGAAAAAGATTGAGTGTAAGGCTGTCTCAATGCAGCCCCAGACCATTCATTACCAAATATCTGACCTGTTAGCATGTTTAAAAGGGGGGACCCAGGAAGGTTGTAGGTTCTTCTATGGTTTTGTTGGTAGTGCAGCTACATACAGTACAATTTAGGCAACTTAAGTTGGTTCCTGTCTCTTGATCTCACCCTTGTCTCTGTGGAAATAAGTGGTCTAGTTCTGTTTCTCTTGTATTGTTGGGCCTTGTTGCTTGGGATTCTGGGACTTTTTTTTTGTAGAGGAGCACCTCAGCAGCAGCCTCCAGATGCAGGTTTCACTGGAGTGCTCTGAATCTTCACGTTGGACTTCTCTGTGCCTCCGGCTGTTGCTCCAGGTCCCATTCGCTTCTTGATCTCGGCCGCCATGGTCATGAATGCCTGCTCCACATTGGTGGCATTCTTCGCGCTAGTTTCCAGGAAAGGGATTCCAAGAGAGTCCGCAAATTCCTAGAGGAAATAAAGAAGTCTTTAAGTTGAGAAACAGCAGTATACAGAATGATACATTTGTACAAAAGATCCTGCAAGCAAAAAATGGTGTTTTTTTTTCCCAAGAAGAAAACACTTTAGGTGTGCCGTTATGGGAAAATAATTAACAACCAGCATGGTGTTAGCCAAATTGATTATTTTGCTTTAACATTATGCCATAAATTGATTTATTCCTTTTCTACCACAGCAATTTGTCAACACTTTATTTTTCTTAATCAATGAAGGAAATAAA
This sequence comes from Dolichallabes microphthalmus, assembly GCA_026413445.1. NCBI lineage: Eukaryota > Metazoa > Chordata > Actinopteri > Siluriformes > Clariidae > Dolichallabes > Dolichallabes microphthalmus. The sequence continues at coordinate 18,082,236 of JAOTQY010000039.1, forward strand.
CTTTTATCAAAAGGTTACATTAAGTATTGCGTTTATTGTGGTCATGAGCCTAGTTAGTTCCTATTATTACTTTCATTTCTTGCAGCCTTTAACTGAATTGGAAATTCAACGGCGCTGTAGTAAAATTTACAGAATGTTAAAACAAAATGTAAAAAAAAAAAAAAGAATAAATAAAAAAGGGATCAAATAAGAAAAGCATGCTTACCTTTGCCGTTGTGTAGTCCACCACTTTTTTTGTTGTTAAGTCACACTTGTTGCCCACCAATAACTTGTTTACATTTTCACTGGCATAGCGATCTATCTCCTGTAGCCATTGTTTAACATTGTTGAAGGATTCCTTAAAAAAAAATATACAATTATGAGAATCGCAAATAGTCCACCTGGTACGAATTTAAAGCCTTATCAGGCTACGGAAAACAGCTACAATTTCTGGCAGTCTTACCTGGTCCGTAACATCATAGACTACAATAATGCCGTGTGCTCCTCTGTAGTAGCTCGACGTGATTGTGCGAAACCTCTCCTGCCCTGCTGTGTCCCACTGTAAAGTAGATTAACAAATTATTTAAAAAATAACAAGGAGGACATTGTACACTGGAGAATTCATTAAAGACAACGGAGATCAAAGCTGCTCTGCATAAAACATTGCAGGATGTAATCATTATTTGATCTGAAGTAGACTCACGATTTGAAGTTTGATGGTCTTTCCATCTAATTCTATAGTCCTTATTTTGAAGTCCACACCGATAGTGCTAATATAGCTTTCTGTGTACGTGTCATCCTGGAAAAAGTATGATAATTAGCAAGTACAATCAAAGCATATTGCATTTCACGGTTTTTTTTGGTACAACTAAAAAAAAAAAGCACATTTCTGCTACATAGCAATGCATTTGCACAGTTATAAATACATTAGCATGACTACACTAAAAAGGGCAGGGTGAACATTTAACATAAGATCTTAATGTCAAGTTGTTGTTTAGAATGTATTTGGCACAGGGAAATGTGGAAAAAAAAGAAAGAAAAGGAACAAAGACATCCTCGTTGCTCCAGGCCCAAATACTCGCCACCACATACACATTCTTGTCACATATTTCTGACATGAAAAACCATGCAGCAAATGAGCTTGTTTAAATGTAATAAGATTCAAGAAGAAAGAAAAACATGACAAATAAATACATTAATTAATTAAAACAAAAATAGATTTTGGTCAACTATCTAAACAAAGAAGGAATGTGACATGTCTGATTATGCTTGCAACCAAAGAGGAATTTCTGCATCCAATTCCTTCTTTCCAAATTATATTTCACAGTGGATGTGGCCGTTATATCACCCAACGTAAGCAAAGTGTCAGCCGCTGCTAAAATAGAGTGATGGCCAATTAGTTGCAAAGGCAGCGAGATGTCTGGCCTTTTTTACCTTCTCACACTAATCACAAACAGCTGGTGAAATGTCAGATTCTTCATTTCATCACTGTGACAATTTTCTCGCAGTGATAATTACTTTCAGTGGTTCACAGAGAGAGAAATGTGCACCTTGCCATTACAGATTTTTAAAATTGTGCTCATGCATCGCCTCCAGCCAGATGCCTGCTAATGAATGAATTAAACACTAGTCACCTACAAATGCACAAACTAACAGTTTGATCTCAGCAAAAACCGTAACATAACTAAAAGGCTTGTAATTGTAAGCGAATGTCACATTACACTGTAAACACACATTAAACTCAGCTGAGGCTTACACACAGACACCCATTTCTGTTTAACACGCACCAGCCACTTCATTAGGTACACCAGTTTAACTGCTTGCTACCTAATCAGCCACTCATATGGCAGCAACAAGATACATTCAGGCATGTAGACACAGCCAACACAACTTGCTGAAGTTCAAACCGAACATCAGAATGGGGAAGAAAGGTGATTTAAGTGACCTTAATTTGGCACGGTTGGTTTGAGAATTTCCAAACTTGCTGATCATATAGTATTTTCATTCACAACCATCTCTACAGTTTACAGAGAATGGTCTGAAAAAAGGGAAAATATCCAGTCAGTGGCAGTGGGCTGGCGAAAAATGTCTTGCTCATTCATGGCAGGAAATGGCCAGACTAGTTTGAAAGGCAACAGTATCTCAAATAACATGTCTTTACAACCTGAGGTATTCCCGAAGATCATCTCTGAAAGCACAACACTTCAAACCTCAAAAGCAAATGTGCAACAGCAGCAGAAGACCACACCAAACGGAGATCCTGATAGCGAACAGGAAATTAAGGTTACAGTCCGCATAGGTTTACCAAAATTGGACAATAGAAGATTGGAGAAATGGTGCTGGGCTGATGAGTTTTGATTTCTGCCGAGACAGTCAAATGGTAGGGTCAAAATTCGGCACAAACAACATGAAAGCATGGATCCATCCTGTCTTGTAGCAACAGTTCAGGCTGCTGCTGCTGCTGGTGTTACGTTGTGTGGTACATATTCTTGGCACACTTTGGGCCACTTACTACTAACTAAGCATTAGTTAAATGCCACACCGTACACAAGTATTGTTACGGATCATGTCAATCCCTTTATGACCATAGGATAACTATGCACCATGCCACAAAGCTAAAATCATCTCAGACTGGGATGTGGTGACATGAGCGATATGTCAATATGGTCCAAAATCTCTAAGGAATGTTTCCAGCGAATTGTTGAATCTATACAAAGAAGAATTAAAGCAGTACTGAAGGAAAAACACTATCAAGTTCAACCTAATACTATGAAGTTGAAGCTAATACTATCAAATGAAGTGGCCGATGAGCCCATGTCTATTCAATTAAATTTTATTTGTATAGCGTTTTTAACAACGGTCATTGACGCAAAGCAGCTTTACAGAATCAAAAGAAAGTTATGGATCAGAACTGCATATCTGAACTGGATGTAAGCACTTACCGCAAATCGGAGGAGAAGACAAGACTTTCCAACACCGGAGTCCCCAATCAAGAGCAGCTTGAATAAATAATCACTGTAGGGAAGAGAGCAACAAAGAGAATTAGACACAGTCATTGAGATCTTTTGATACATTTGAACTCCGGACACATGGGATTGAGTTACAGAAATGGTGAACATAACACATCATTTCTTTTTTTGGTAGTATGTGATAACACAGGACACTTTGTGACTGGAGTTAACATCTCAGGCAAAATAGTGTTAAGGCTTCAAAAATATTGATAATGCCACCAACATCTCGTGGTTCGAGATAATTTCAGCTTTGTGACATGTCATGCAACACTGTGCATTTAATTCAGCCATGAGAATGATTGCAATACTTACTCAAGGACATTCTTAGAGGCTACTGGATAAACTGAACTAACTGAATAATTTCAGAAGACATTTAGCTATCAACAGGACACCCTATATTAAACGTGTTAAACTTTATTAAATATAAACATAATATGAAAAAACTCTGTCCAAACACCAGCTGAATCGACTGATTAGACCTATTTGAGAGCTGTCTGGGTGTGGCCCTTTTATTGTTATAGGGAGGCCGGATTTACATGCCTCGGTCAACAGCACATTATCTGCCTTTTCACTGTGTCAGGGGTTTAATACAGTACATTAGAGCTGTAATGATTACTTCACAGTACTATCATAAAAACTTAACACTTAAGATTAGTACATAAAGATGTCTAGATTTGAATCTAATGTTAAAGTAAACTGGTACCTGTAACTTTACAAGTTATACCATCATAGAAGTGCAGATATTTAAAAACGCAGGCATTTCTGGCTCTGAGATGCAGCAAATCACTATTTCCACTAAAATCCACTATTTCAAACTATGCCTTCACACCAGACTGCAAAAAAATAAATCCTTGTATCAGCTCTTGTATCTTATATTCACACCAAAAAGAATTCTGTTCCCTGACCAGAATTTGATCCCTGTAAAATTTCCTGAACTGACCTGACTTTACTTGTACAGGAACATTTGTATCAGAGTCATGAACTAGGAAAACAGATCAATAGAATCCTAGCATGGGAATTATGCATTTCATTAATATTTGAACTAAATAAGTACATTTTAACTACACACTAATGACTGCCAAGGTTATAAACATAAATCTGCAGAGAAATGTAAACAAGTTTAGGTTCTTCAGAGAAAACATTGAAGCGTGATTTCGGTATATAACGTTATTTGGTGGTGGTTACAACGGCTTATACGACGCTACAGTGGCTGGTTCTCTGTTCGTGAAGCTTGATGTTAAGGAACCTTGAGTAAGAAGATTAAGGATTCCACAGAGGGGGAATTTAGCTTGTGGTGCTCAAGCCTCTGAACATTTCTTTATAACGTTTCCATTTCCAGCTGATTGAGAAGGCAAACATAATTGGCTGAGTCACAAGTTTAATTTCAGAGTAAGGGTCTGTACTTGTGTTTGATGTAGAGCGCTCGGCCGGCTTCTGCTCTGTTTTGTATTCATGAGACAATGGACAGAGATCCATGATGAGAGACAGGCGCAATACACAGAGATCTGGTGCAAGATATCTAAATACATTTTCTCGTGTGATTACTGGCGGCAAGGTGGCTTAGTGCTTAGCACTGTTGCTTTGCACCTCCAGATTCTGGATTCGATTCCCGCATCGGTGCTGTGTTCATGGTGTTTGCATGTTCTCCTAGGCATGGTGAATTTCCTCTGGGTTTGCCGGTCTCCCACAGTCCAAAAACATGTAGATTGGGCTAACTGTCGTTCTCAAATTGCCCAAATAGTTTGTGAATGTGCAGGTGAATGTTGATCACAGATCCAACAACAGTCATACAAAATGGTCACCACTGGCTTCCATGGTCCCTAGTCAGACTACAGAGGTACCTAGATGGGTGGATGGATGTGATTACTAGAGATATTTTTTTTTGCCTCTTTTCAAATTTATCAAAAGGAAATTGAGGTAAGGTTATGTTTTATGGAAGCAGTCAACTCCGCTTCAACTGAAAATTACACATGGCTCAAGCATCACTTCCTTCAAGTGTTAAATGAAACACCAACCTAACTATGCTTCCTGTAAACAAATCAAACACTGATGTGGCCTTCATGTTTGAAAAAAATAGAGTGCCTACAAAATCGAAACTATATTGATAAGTACAAACTGTGTACACACTGGATTGGTACATGTATTCTTTTTTTTTTTTTTTTAAACATCTGTGTTGGACGCAAAAAAAAAAAAAAGGGCAAAAGTAGGGAAATTTTTTGAAACTTTGACAAGGGCCATATTGTGATGAGTAGATGACTGGGTTAGGGCAGCTCCAAAAGTGCAACACTTCTGATGAGTTTCCGGGCTGCAGTATTCAGGCACGACCAAAAGTGGTCCAAAAGAGTCACAGGCAGCCTTAGTTCATTGATGCAAATAGCATCAATGGATACCGAAGGCTGAACCAATGTTCAAGAATTAATATAGTTGAAATTACTATACATGTTCTGATAGAAAGTGTTCAGAACACACAGTGCATTGGAGTTTGTTTTGTATATAGGCCGCATAGCTGCAGACTGGTCAAGGTGCTAATGCTGACTGCCTACAATGGGGTCTTGAGCACCAGAATTGGAACATGGAGCAATGGAAGAAGGTGACCTGGTCTGATGAATCATGATTTCTTTTACATCATGTGGATGGCCAGAGTGTGTGTGCGTCGTTTGCCTGGGGAAGAGATGCACCAGGATGCACTTTAAGGTATGTATCAAAATAACATCCACATGAATGGCAGAACATTGCACAAAGCATCTCACTGTCTTGAATCCTTCCCAAACACTGACCAAGTACACCCCTTCAGTGTTTTGACCGTGACCTCTTTTCAGAGGATAATGCACCACCCTGCCACTGGTTTCAGGAACACAAGTTTGAGGTGCTGACTTGGCCTTCAAATTCTTCAGATCTCAATTCAATTAAGCATCTGTGGGATGTGCTGGAAAAATAAGTCAAATCCATGGATGCCCACCTCACAGCTTAAAGGATCTACTACCGAGAGCTTGATGCCATATGTCAGGTTATATGTTTGGTTATAAACAATTCTGCGAAAGACAATAAAAACACTTCTCTATTAAAATAAATAAATAAAAAAAATTATGGAAGTATCTGAAAACTTGGGTTGTAGAATGTTTGTTGTGCAGAGGGGTGTGGATTGGGAAATCCTGTTTTCAGAGCCCTAACGAAGCAAAGCAAGGGAATTATGTTTGTATATGCTCATCCTCCTGCTCTGGGTTTTTCATTGGTTCACCTGAGGAGCTCTGCAATTTCTTGCCCAATCTCAATGCAATACATTTGAGTCATACTCTCCTCATTAGGCTGACGACAGCTGCCAATGCATGCTGCTGTGTTGTACACAGACACCCAGGACATAATGTTTTGCTGCTGCACTTATAATATATAGACATATAATATAATAGTAGTTAGACAATAATAATAATCACACATCACTATCATATTCCAAGAAAATTAATGAAGACATATTTCTTTTCAATAATGTTCTTAAAACAGGCCTTTCATTCAGTAAATCTGGCACAAAAGCAATTCTCATGGATGTAACTGATGTGTCTTTCTGGCTTCATCTAGTATTCAAAGGCCCATGAAGGCTGGACCTTGCGAGTACAGTTTTTTGCACTGCACTGCCCCAACATCTGCTGATAAACAACATTAGGACTGAATTGTGATGCATCCTTTACGCCCACACCACAAACGACAAACATTAACTAACAAACTAGCTTTATCAGCCTGAGCTCTTTACATGACAATGTGCGAAAAGGAAAGATTTCTACATTACACAAACCTGAGTAACATCTACTATACCATTTATAGAAAATGTGCCTATTGCAAAAATAATAATAATAAAAAATTTTAAAAGTCAAGAGAGATCAAGATGATGATACCGGCAAATAATGCCCATAAACCTTTCGTTCATACCAGTAGAAAGTGGCACAATGTGAATGATTTGCAACACATCCTGGAGGCAAGCGTATTTCCAGTTGTTCAGCATTTAGCATAAAGATTTGTAAGAGCCGCGTCATCTGGCATGTGACCCGCACATGACTAACAAACAGCTGAGCAGAGGAAGGGTGGCTTCCTTTCCTAAACTTGCACTTATTGCTTTTTTAACCCATAAGAAATCAGGAATGTGTTTTTAAATGTTGAGATCTTCTTGGCAAAGCTGTGACAATGGTCATGGCAGCACTGTCTGTGTAAGAATAATGAAACGAAGCATGAAGCACTACCAGTCTGCTCCATGGTCTATGGCAAAAGAAACAACATGGCTTCTTTTAATTTCTGGTTAGCTCTAGTTTATCAGTTCATATCTGAAATGTCACAAATATGGTTAATCTGATAATAGATATAGTTTTTTTCTTTTTTACTTTTTCACACACCAGAAAATACACAATGTTGACACACAAATAATTTGGTCTGCAATCATTTCTATTTATGGCCTTACTTTTTTGTTTTGGTGTAAACATAATCCCAAAAAAGAACAAGTACACTTCATTATGTGTAAAATAACCCAACTGCCTGATCAGATAGGTTTACATGGTAATAAATGTACAGAGAAATGTATGAGCGAGACAATCCTGAGTAATCTACAAACTCTGCTCTCTGGATATCTGCCTTCAACGAAATGTGAAACATAACACATGAGATATTCATTTCTTATTAAAATTTTACTTTTAGTAGTTTGAGTATAACCTATATGAATCCTGTCACAGTAAGTAAATATCCAGCGGCAGTGTGTTAAATGTTTGGTTAGCACAACTTGACAGAGTTACTCAATGAAAGTGTGGAAACAGTAAACTCCTAGTTTATGTAATTATAGCCATTTCACTTTCTATCTATTTTCATAAACAATCCTCATAGGAATCAGTCATCTTTAAACCAGATACCCAAATAAACTTAAACATTTTACCTACATGGTTAAATCTTCCGCTAACCCAGCTACATTAATATGTAACTGCAGTAAGGAGACAAATCAACAGTTAGCTACCTAACCTTAATAAACGGCTAGTCAACCCAAACGGCTAATAACCGACTGCTAGCTATTAAAGTAAACTAGACGTAAGCGTCATACTAGATGAAAAACAATATTATAAGAATGAACAAGTCTAAAGGTAAGATAAACGGTTTGATTTTGCCACAGGTAAGCAAGTCGCCTCTGCTGACAGATAGATAACTAAAAGATAGTTAACCTGCTGGCTAGCTGTCAAACCTGATCACTGTGGAAAAAATTGTTAACGCTAGCTGGGTAAGAGCTAGCAGTTTATCCCGTGATCAATCCACTTACTATTCCGGATTCATCGTGGATTTGATACTGTGGAAGTAACTCCTCTTCTTAAATAACACTTCGGTCGGTTTGAACGAAGTAGAATCTGTAAATCTCCTCTGATTAAAAAAAAAAGTAACTCTCCGGCTAGCTACTCCCTCAGACCAGAGGCTCCTCGTTTGAAACCCAAAATGGCTGACTGTTCAACCAGGAAATATCGGCTCTTCAAACACACTGCGTCACAAACAGCGGGGCCGGATTCCCGGAAGTTGTAGTTCCGTTTTACATGAACCGAAACGTATACGACAGGAAACCCACATGCCGAAAAACTACAAATCCCTACACTGCACAGCATCGGTAATGAGTTCATAGATTTTGGGCCGTCTCACTCGTTACTACTGCAATCCTGCCCTCTATCATAAGCGGTAAAAATTACGTCATTAGTGAAACGTGGCAGAGGCTATGAGAATATGAATCAGTGATCAATAAGTGTGTGTGTTAAGGAATGCTGAATCAAACAGGTTATTCCTTTATTATTAAAATTAAATCAATCAAATTATAACTCTTTATGACACTTGACATTACAAGCAAAAAATTACCTTTAAAAAAAAGGCATATAATAATAAAATTATATTTGTATATATTTCTAAATTCATTAATTCATTCATGCATTCACTTTATTGTACTGTACAGCAGGGCTTCTCAAAGCCAGACTCAATTCATATCTGGACTGTATGGCAAATCAGTCTGGACCCAGCCCACACCTTGTATTAGGAATGTAACAATTCAATGTAATAAAGTATTATTACAGCGATCCTGTCCTGAGATTAAGGCTCAACATAATAGTTTCCATCTTTAACGTTCTTGTCATGCAACAATGACAGCAGGTGAGCTTATAGTGTTTAACATCACACAGATCAAGTGTCAGAGTATGTCATAGTATGTCACAAAGGACAAGGGCTCTTTCTGTCCTCCTGTATCAGCTGGTGGAATTCTCTGTGTTTTCCTCATGCCTGAAAGATGGGGTGTACCCAAACATGGCTTATTTCTCATTTGTCCACAAATAATGGCTGGCATTTTCCACTCATTTTAGATGCAACAAGCAAACGACCCCCTCAGGCGGCATGTAACTTACTTCTAAATCGTTTTGATATTACAGTGTTTTGTGTTGTCCTTTTAATGTTTAAACAGTTTATTCAGGCATGAAAACAAATACACTTCGCTTGTTAAGTTTAAGGCATGAACATCAGTTAAAAGAAGTTTTTCTACACTTTTCACCTGTAACCTTAAAAAAGTTGGAACTGCTCAGGTTCACAAGCAACAAATTTGCAGAAAAACAGTGCCATTTCTTTTGGGCGTATTT
>JAOTQY010000039.1:18135740-18147571 GCA_026413445.1 Dolichallabes microphthalmus
TATATATATCAACTGATGCATGGCCCCTGACAACTGTTTATAGCCTGTGCCATTACAAACAAAGCAACATAGTAAAACAATGACAAAATGTCTCTGCACACCTGACCATTACACCCATATGTGGATGTTCCTCTATGTAGGAAGACCCAGAGTGACTTGAACAGAGCCCTGACTTCAACTCCAATTAACATCTTTGGGATGAGTTGGAATGCTGACCGCACAACAGGCCTTTTTGATCAACATCAGTGCCTGACCTCATTACTGCTTTTGTGGCTGAATGAGGAAACATTCACAAAAATGTAATGAAAAGCATTCCCAGATATATAGAGGTTATTGTAACTGCAAAGCAAGGACTAAACCTATCATGGGATGTTAAACAAACACACTTGTGTGATTAATCATATGTCCACAGACTTTTGACCAAACAACATATTTACATTGTATTTAAAGTAGAGCTACAATCTAGGCTGATGCATGTAATGCACAGTGTATATTAACAGTGCCATTAGACGATTTAGTGGAATATGTATTAAACTATATGCTTATGATTCTCAGGATCAATCCTAGAAATCACTTGCTCTTCATCTTGGTTTTCTCGTTTTGCTTTTAAAGTAACTGCTTTATCTATAAGCATTTCACTGCATATCATTCTGTGTACGGCGGTGTATGTAACAAATACGATTTAAATTTTTTATTTATTCTGACTACCTTTGCACTTGACAATGGATCTGGCGTCTATCCCAGAAACATTGGGCATGAGGATGGAATACTACCTACAGTAGATGGGTAGTAGAAATTGTTCCAAGATAACATTTCTCACACCATTACAACACCTCTTTAAGCCTGGAATGATGGCATAAGGAGGTTGGATCCATGGATTCATGCTGTTGGAACAGAATTCTGACCCTACCATCTGTGTGCTTCAGCAGAAATTGAGATTCATCAGTCCAGGCTACGTTTTTTTTTTCTTTTCATTTTTGAATGTACATTTTTGTCTTCACATGTTCAGTTTTGGTGAGTGTGTGCCTGCTGGAGCCTTGGCTTTGTGTTCTTGGCTGACATGAGTGGATCCTGACATGGTATCCTACATTGTACATTTGTGAAGTCTGAGGTGTTTTTCCGCTCAACACCATTTTACGGAGTAATTATCTAAGCTCAAACCCGGCGCATCCATTTTCGGTGGAACTGCTAGAACTGCAATTCATTGGATGTTTTTCACCTTTATAAATCACCTCTAGAAATTATTGTTACAAGAAAATCTCAAGATATCAGCAATTATTCAGTCTGGCACCAACAATCAAGCCATGGTCACAGCTTTTGCCCCTTAGTTAATATTAGCCTTATCTGAAGCTATCGGCTAGCAACTGTATGATTTGATGCATTGTTCACACATGATTAACTGTTTTAATGACTGCATGCATGAGTATGTATATATCTCTCTATCATAGCATTACTTTTTGATGTAAAACGCTGCTCTCCAGTAACTGCATTCCTTTCACTAAAGCATGAATATCACCATCTTGTGGTGAGCAGGTTTTCAGCTAACCATCCTCAAATACTGTAGCAATACAATTTTTGTGCTAGTTACAATCACAGAATGGTCACAGTTTAGTCTGATAGTCTAAAATATGCTTCAGTGCTTGGATTGTGTCCCTCTTCTTGTGCACGTTGCAGTGATAAATTGTCAAATCCACTTCCATTTTAGTGAAACATAAGTAATGGGTAAAAAATAAGATGTGGTGTAGCCTATTTAATAAGTATACACAATATCCAAAATGATTGCCACTTCATAAAAATAACACAACAACAATAATACAAACAAGTTTTGATGTGACATATGAGAATGCAGTACTGGTTTAATTTTATGTAATTGAGCCCACTTAAAAAATGGAAACAAATAATTAAAATGACAGTTGTTTATGGATGTGACAAATGTCAATAAAATACTAAGCCAACAAATTCTCATTCAAAGGATCATTTTTTATGTCACGTCAGGTGGAAAGCTGTTCCATTATTTATGTGCAGTTTATTCTAACATCCGCTGAATTCAGGCAGCTGGTAAAGTCAAACACTATCACACTTTTTTGTCGCTGCACTTTAGCGACACCTGGAATCGATTCCAACACGTCTCAAACCAGTATGTTGCTGAAACCGCTATCAGCGTCTTTCTCATGACTAGCAGTAATTATTGGTGTGTATACTATAGCGTTTATTAGAAGTTCATGTCATCGTAAGGCAGCTAGATAGCCAGATAGTCTAACCTATTTTTTTGCTTTGTATATTATTCATGTTATATTTAGGTGAGCAAAATCAGTATGTCAGGATGGCCGAGCGGTCTAAGGCGCTGCGTTCAGGTCGCAGTCTCCCCTGGAGGCGTGGGTTCGAATCCCACTTCTGACAATGTACGTTTTTTCACTCCGAATCCAAAAACTTGTAACATATTGTTGCACGGTTGCTGGAAAATAAGTAATGCTATTAATGGCTGAATCTTACTGCAACGGTTATACTGTATGTCCTCTAAATGTATGAAAACGAACCAAAAGTTATTATAACGTTACAACATTGACTATTTTTGCACTGAACTCAACTGAACTTTTTTATTTGCGATTGCATTACATATGAATTTTTGTACGGTTATCCAAGTCAATTTTTAAAACATAAAATCAAACACAACCATGATTAGTGCAAACACATATTCAAGGAAAGTGCAATCACATATTTACTTGATATACAATAAAAATCAGCTTTTTTTATTTAATAATCTTAAGGTTGAGAAGAAAAATATTCCAGTAAAAAGGAATATTGTTTCCATAATGTGAGGCATTAGATCCTGAGAAAAAGCAATATTAATATAGGAAGAAAGGTGAGTAGCTAGATACTATACATATTTATTTATAAAATATTGCATAAAGGAATAGCCCAATAAGGATGCTACTCTCCAAAAAAGGTATGAATGACAAGGATAAGGTTTGATATTGCACAGATGAAATTAATTACTGTTAGTTATTTATATAACACATTTATAGTCAAATATTGCAAATATAGTAATAACAGATTTATGTTCCTGTTGACACAGAAGGAGAATAAAATAATTTTTTAAAGAACAGGATTCTCCAAAAGTAGTTTACCAGAAGCACCAAAAGTTTTTATTATTATCTTCATACAGCCAGGTTTCTAGCATAGTTTACAACATAAGTTTGGTAATTTGTTTGCTTTATACAGTAGATATGTGCTTAAAATATTGCCAGATTAATCTAATTTATTTTTTAATGTGAATTGTGAATGGAAATCTAACTGAATCATGAAATCTGTATCAGTCAGCCAGAATTTGTGTTTGCTTTTCTTAAGGATGTATATATTGTAGTATTTGATTTGTTATTATGGTGTTCCTTTAAATGGAAATAAGACTTGATATTGTTCTTCATTTAAATACATATTCTACATGTTCTTTTTTTATTATTATAATTTTTTTGTACATGTACAGGTTTCAGAGTCCAAAACTCTAGAAGAGCTTCTCATCACTCAATAGAGCCCATCACAGACTATCTAGCCAATGCAGGCTGTCTGGGGTCTTTAAGAAGTATTGAGGAGAAGGATAGGCTGATAGAAGATGTTCTTATGTTTCAGGTCATCAATCATGTTTGTGGACCATTTGAAAGGTTTGCTCTAACTTCAGAAATATGGGGGTGTGTTTTTTTTTTTTTACTTCACAAATTTGTCATAAACAATCATCTTTTGTGTGTGTGTGTGTGTGTGTGTGTGTGTGTGTGTGTGTGTGTGTGTTTTGGCTTCTGCAACTTTATTTTTTAAGTGTACAATGTGCATGTAAAAAGGAAGGAAAATTTTTTATCTCAGGTATATTTTCTTGGATGTTACAAAATATTTTGAATAAAGTTGTACAATTGTGATGTATTAATAATTCTTTATTTAGGACTGTAGACCCTGGGGATCTTTGCTAAGATCCAGAAACATCCAGAATCTTTCAGACCTTTATTTTGTCACTAGATGAATTCAATCACGGCTGAATTAATGGATGACCTGTTTGACATTCTGTGGTCAGAGAGCGAGAACAACAAGAAGGCTGATGAAAACAGAGTAGTTGCTTTCTGGAGGAACTACTTGCAAGATGTTGAAGGTAACAGTTTAATAAGCAATTCTTATAAAGTAAATATTCCGTTCAATAGAAGAGCAGCAATGCATTTTTGCGAAAAAATATATATCCATATTGAAAACCTTATAAACCTTACTCTCTAGCTTACTCTCTAGTTCACGAACATGCGTTCATGAGAGAGTGGCATCCCACGTAGGACGTAGACGTAGTGTAGGCTTGGGTGAGAATATGCTAGTCTCATGAGAGCAATGTTGATATTTCACATGCATCTCACCCAATCTGTGGACCAGAACTAACTGTTGTTATAGATAATATAGAATTCCTATGAATTCCAGTTAGCTTTTTTAATCTAATGATCGTACTATTCCACTATTTAGGGAGTACCACTACCAGACTTTAATTTATTACAAATTACATATAACAGAGTCTGGTGCATAGATGTGCCTAAAATGCAAGGTGTGCATAAAGTATTACCTAATTTCAAAATTTATTGTACAAAACCTGTGCTTGGTACATAGGGTTTATTGCAAAGTTTTTCTGTTATTTATGAAGCTTCATTTCTATCAAACATAGTGATAAGATCTTACTTTACAAAAGCAGGGAAAGACTTGATGCTCACATTGTATGTTTTACACCAGTCTGAACAGTAGACCCTCGTCAGTGATTAGATTCATTACTCGAATACTATTAATACTTGATCGAATGCAAAGCAGTATGTGTTCTCCCCGGGCTCAGTATTAACCAGACTTAGGTTTCCACATTTCTATTGATTAAACATTGCACTTATACAGTATACATTTGCTGTAGAGTCAACTGCAAAGTACACTCTCAGGCTCTTACGTTGAAAATCGGAACCGGAAGTGTGCGGCCTGTGAAATTCTAGCAGGATGCACGGATCCCGCTGAGGGATTTTCCCTTTATTTAATATCCTCCTCCACTGCGCTGAGAAACACATAGCAATCTGACATAAACATCTGCCATGTCTGAGACATACGGTAGGGTATCTTTATGTTCGTGCACCAGTGTACAGGCTAAATTTAGGAGGTTGTGCTGCATGGAATAAGCAGGTGTCCCGATGTGATGCATCGCAATAATAATAACGGCTCGCAGGCTAATAGCGCTGTGCACGAGCAGCTCCGCCCGCGGGGAACCCCAGCGGTCTCATTACGAGTACACGGCTGCCTGGGTTGATAGAGGAGAGTCTAATTAACTTTTTAGCACTTAGGATGTGCGAGTCGAGGCAAATATGTAAGAAATGGGTTTGTGTGTAAACAGCACAGCGAAGCCCGGAAGAAGCTGTTATATCCTGCACCGCGACACCCAGCATCCAATTCCTGTGTTGTGCAATCACAAACACATTTGGATTGCTATTCGACACTATCCAAAACCAGAGTTCTAAGAAATACATAAGACTTGTTGGTTTCATTGGCAGTTTTTTTTTGTACGAAAGAGTGCACGGGTTCAAACACTGTTGTTGTGGTTAACAACACTGTAGAGTTATGTGGTGTTCGTGGTGTGCCATCAGTCAATGCCAAGTCGACATTATTACAGTTATGCATTCCCTCCTGTGGGGAAAAGGCAAAAAGAGTCATGTTTTAAAGGATTTCCTGAATGTAAACGAGGAATAGTGTGTATATCCTGTAACTAGACCACATTCCAAGTGAAAAGAACTGATTTAAAAAAGGTACCTACTGACATCAGGCAAATTAATAACTCTTATACAGTAAGAAAACTCCAAATATTACAACTGACAGGATACAAAAGCAGTAATAAAGAAATAGTTTGTATAAAATCATTTCAACTGATAATTTTTACAATATGTCTACTGTTCACATCTAAATACCTCTTTGTTATGAATTGCATTCATTTGTATACTCCATTTTGTTAAAAAAAGAATGCTAACATTTTCAGTAGGCTGATTATTTTCCCTTAGTTGCCTCAGTATTACAGCAGCTATTAAACGTTGTTGTGAAATGTTGCCTTTCAGAGCTCAGGCATAAATTAACTAATCAGATTATGAATAGGTAGGGGTCTAATAAATAGGTTTTTTTTTCTGTGCAGATTTCCTGTTTAAATTCCTTGTTATCGGGAATGCAGGAACTGGAAAATCATGTCTCCTTCACCAGTTCATAGAGAAGAAATGTATGTCAATTTTCAACAGCACCACACAAGTTAATTTTAAATCCATGTCATTAATAACACAAATTTTTACCATGCAGATCAATAATATGTATCTTTTCTCCCAGTCAAGGATGACTCAAATCATACAATTGGAGTTGAGTTTGGCTCAAAGATCATCAATGTGGTCAACAAATTTGTCAAACTCCAGATTTGGGACACAGCAGGACAGGAGCGGTTCAGGTATGTTCAGACCTTGGGCATGGCTGAAGAACTGGTTTGCATTACTCTTTATTCTTTCATGATGTGAGCATTGCTGATTGGCTTGATGCTTGTTTCAGGAATGCTCATTACGTTTAGTGAATCTAGAGAGCCTGTCAATGTTGATTTAATATAGGAGTTGTTAATAATAATAATAATAATAATAATAATAATGCATTTTATTTAAAGGCGGCTTTCTAAACACCCAAGGACACCTTACAGCAAAACATCCAATAAAATAATAACAATATAAAAATGGCTTTATAAAGCTTTATACAACATGCATTGGGCACTGATCATCCTTACAGAGCATAGCAGGCCTACGGTGGCCATGCAATACACAACATCCTTCCTTTAACTCATATCACAGATATTGTTTTTCAGCTTAAATCAGGTAGGAGCAGGGGAAGTTAATTACCTTTTAGAAATTGTGTAGTCACCTCAAAGCTCCAGCCTCAAATAAATGCTGTACGATGCACGTTAACAACTAAATCAATATTGACAGAGTCTCTAAATCCATTAAAGTACTGAGCTAGACTAAAACAAGGAACAAGGCAATCAATAATGATTTGTGGTAGGTAAATCTCCCCTGAAAACTAATGAAGCCACAGTGTTTTTCTTATTCTGTATGAAACAGACATGTTTGTCTCCTCAGATCTGTAACACGAAGCTATTACAGAGGGGCAGCAGGAGCTCTCCTTGTCTATGACATCACCAGGTAAGTGAACATTAACAGGTCATCTAGGCCATGCTCTTGCAAATAAATCCCAGATTTTCATGTACTAAAAGCTAAAATATTTCAATCTGTAATTATTTTGGGAATCTGTTCCTGATGCCACAAATGGTCTTAAGTGGCTGTAAAATAATGAGATAAAATACTATATATATAGAATATATAGCTCAGCGCTGATTACAGACTCATGTTAATGCTTTTGTCGTTGTCTGTTGGACAAGTTAATGGCCTTCTATAGAGATCAAAATAGGAACTAACACAGAACCAGCACTATTACCTTAAAAAAAACTGCAACAAACCTGTAAAAAGTACACAATTGCCATTGCCTTCAGAGAGTTGGAAGTAGGGGAGTAGGATATGAACAGAGCAACCAGACTAAAGGAGATGAAGAGATGGAAGGCAAAAACAACATGGGGTACTGTCCTCTGTCAGAAACCACAGTTCCATCTTGATGAAATGAAAGAGAGTAACTAACATCCCCTACAAAGTCGACTAACATCCTCTACAAAGCTGAGCGCATAAAGATAAAATACAACAAAGCCCTTCTGCATACTTCCTTCAAGAGGAAGGAGAAATAAGGCCAATAAGGAAGAAGAAATTGTCTGAAAGGTGTCAGCACAAGGAGCAAGAGCAAAGACACAAAAACAAGCCAGACAAGATGAAATCGGAAATGTAAATAAAGAGTCAGAAAGAAAGGCAGGGAGCTGTTTGAGGATCTAAGGAAGGTTGCTGTGCAGGAAAAGGAAGTGAAATAAAGAACTCAGAGAAATAAGCATCAAGCTAAAAGTATATTTTAAATTATGATTCTAATCTATTAAGCTGTGCCACAATTCTGTTTTATTTGTAACAGTAGTGTTCATACTTTAATTAATGAATTGATAATTTTCTGTTGAGTACAAATGTGTATAAATAGGGAAAATACCAAAATGTACAAATATACAGAGTATGTTTCAGAAAAAAGGGATTTATTTTGTGTCTTTGTTGAAGCTATTATGATGCCTTTTATTTTGTGAGAAAGAGTTAGTGTGTCAACGTATTACACTTTTCATGCTTACTTTTTACTGCTTAAAAAGTTTATCTGCTGTAACAAATGTGATCAGCGGAACTAACTTGTTTGACCAACTTTCAATGTACTGTATCCCTAATTGGGTTCAGTAAAAAGTATAACGCCTGTCTGTAATGAAAGTAAAAATAATGGCCAAATTCAAAAGATTTTAAATAAAAATTGTTATTTCTCACATACACAGCCATACACATTATGAAATGCAGTGAAATTATTATAGTATTCGAAATTGCTGTGGTATGCAAAGAATAAAACACTTTGATTAGACTGCAATGAATAACTTTTGATTGTTTTCTCGTAACAGTACTACCAGTCTATTGTTAACTTACCAGCTATTTCTTAATATTAATTATATTATAATTAACCATGTTTGTTGAAAATTGCACTTGTTGACCATATGGGATATAAAAGTACAAAGTACACTTTTCATTTTTCTTTCCTTTCCTAATTTTCACATTAGTCGGGAGACATACAATGCTCTGACAAACTGGCTGACAGATGCCAGGATGTTAGCCAGTCAGAACATTGTTATTATACTGTGTGGCAATAAGAAGGACCTGGATGCTGATCGGGAGGTCACCTTTCTGGAGGCATCTCGCTTCGCTCAAGAGAATGGTGCGTCTACCTGGCTTAAAATATCCAAATATCCAGTATGTACACAGCAGCTTATTAAAATCATGTTTTAAATTATACTGCCAACCCAGACTGATGAAAAAAAAAAAATTCCTATACTAATTGCAATGATTCTATTTTAGCAGTTTCATATAGATAAAAAAATTATATATTTATATTAAACTCAGAATTGTATAAATACAAAGTATTCTATGGGATATTTTTTCGTTGTTGGTTGGCTGTAACTGTTTTAAAAGGTGTGTCATAATTAGTATGTGGAACTGGACCACAAGAGGCCACTGTAGGATTGTAAATTAGCTCTAACATCCCATGGATTACCATGCTCTAATTTCTGGAGAGGGTGCCTCACTCCTACTTGCTTCCAAAGTAATCCTACACTAAATGGAAAAGGGGCTACTAATGTTTTCAAAACCAAGATATTATTATATATAATTATAATATATAATTTTAACAAAAATAAAGCTTTTATATTTGTGTATTCTAGAGCTCATGTTTTTAGAGACTAGTGCACTAACAGGAGAAAATGTGGAAGAAGCCTTTGTCCAGTGTGCACGGAAAATCCTCAACAAAATAGAATCAGGTACTGTTCAAATTGTCATTTAAGAAATCCTCTCACTTAGGAAATGTCATTTAGGAAATCCTCTTCTAATGAGATTTAATTTTGTTGGTCAGGTGAACTGGATCCAGAGCGGATGGGTTCAGGGATTCAGTATGGTGATGCAGCACTACGGCAGCTTCGTTCCCCGAGAAGAGCTCAAGCTGAGAGTGTGCAGGAATGTGGATGTTAGACCCCAATAGCCAGGTGAGACAAAACATTCCCCTTATTCTAGTACGTAGTTCTACTGGCCTTTTATTACCTGTGTTGGAACTGTGTGTGGCTTAGTGGTTTGTATTGTCGCCATGCACCTCCAGGGCCAGGGTTCTCTTCCCGCCTCGGGCCTGTATGCGTGGAGTTTGTATTTTCTCCCCATGCTTGGAGTTCTCCCTATACTTCGTGCTGATACTGCGGTTTCCTCCCACAGTCCAAAGACATCCAGAGTAGGCTAATTGGCGTTCCCAAAGTGCTCGTAGTGTGTGAATGAGCGTGTACCCTGCGATGGATTGGCAACCCACCCAGGGTGTATCCCGCCTCATGCCTTAAGTATCCTATAGGCTCCAGGCCCCTCACGAGTCTATATACAGGGTAAAGGTCGATAAAGAAGATGAATGAGTATGTGAGTAAGTGTTGGAACTGTACTGTAGACATAGGCCTGAATAAGGACAATATAGTGCATATGGCTGCTTTTGGAATATTGAACCCAGGCATCTAAGACAACCTCTTTCACCTATCTTGCACTGCAGATATTCAGATGCAGCTCTTATGCACAGCTCTTAAAAAATTAGACACGCTAAAAATAGCTAGGCTTCTTAGAGTTTTCATAAGGGGTGGAATAGGTTACATTCAGATATTTCAGGTTTTTTTTCATGTAGTGATAAAATGTTTTCAGCAACATTTTCATTTTGCTTGTGACAGAATTTACAGTAACTCCATCCAACACTGTATATTATAAATAGTACATTCACACCAAGCAGTTTTTATTAATAATTTCAATCAGTGGTTGATCAGTCTTACATTATGTATTAATGTATGTAAAAAAAAATCTGAAAACATTAGTTTTAAAAGGCATTTGAATGGAGCCTCATTGTCTCTGCTGTTTACATTCACAGTTTCAGTCAGTGTTAGTCTTTCTGAAGCTGATTTTGCAGACTCTGTTTGGCATTATACAATATATGCGATCCTTATATCCTTTGAACACTAAATGTAATAATGGGTATCAGACTAATAATGGGTATCAGACTGAAGTCTGGGACGGCTGCTGTATGGTGACCAGTCTCAGTTCACCAGTGAATAAGCTAAATGTGATGTGTTAGAATAGTGTTCCCATTCTATGAATACCCTAGCCTATTATAATGGCCTGTCCTATATGATTTATTCTTCTGTTCCCTCTTGTCTGTAAAAGGATGTTGGTGGTAACAGCTCAGCAGCATCTGTTCTGTATTTAGTTTGCTCAGGGAAGGCGGAGTCCACTTTAATATAGGGGGCTATTTTGGTCATTAATGCCCCCTGAGCCCTGATCAAGTTTGCTTCTGCATGCCCGAGTGACGATGACACAGCGATGCTGAGCCACGTTAAGCATATCCTTCTCTAGCCTCCCCCACACACATTGAGAGATACACACCCAGGGTCAGAGTCTTTCCCAACTAGAGTAAGAACAAGTGTCTAAAGCTTTATTCCCACCCCTAGAACTTATCAGTTAGACTGCACTCACAGACAAATACAGAACAGTGCAGGCTATCAGTTATATTTAACTCCAGACTCTGTGTGTCCTTCCCAAACTCTTAGCATCTTAGGCACCTTATTTGGCTACTTTGGTATGCTAACCAGAAATAGAGATCCAAGGTGGGCCAAGGTATCTATGAAAGGAGAAGTATAATTAATAGGCAGCTTCATATATAACTCTATGCTTTATACACAGAAAAATTAATAGGAAGATGACTGGTTTGGGTCTCAGTAATAGTCAGCATTCCGTCCTGAAAATGATCCGGCTTGGCTTTGTACCCTAAGTTTCAGCACATATGCTAAACGTATAATTTATTACCTATAATTTAAGCAAGGCAACACAGAGGTATTTGCACTGCCTGACAAATGCACTCACATATGGAGGATAACAAATATCCAGTCAATTAATTTTATTATTATTATAATAATAATAATTATTATTTTGCATGTGCACAATCACTTTAATGATGTGGTTCTTCAAGCATTGTCTTTTAAGAATGTTTGCACTAGTTTTTTAGGAATGTTCTTTTTCGTTTCTACAGTAGGATGGACAAGTTTCCAAAAAAAAAAACTTGTAAAAGTTGATTAAAGA
>JAOTQY010000039.1:18172116-18184501 GCA_026413445.1 Dolichallabes microphthalmus
CATCAATGTTGAACAACTGAAATTAAAGCACACATTGCCTAAAACGAACAGTCACTTTGTTCTTATAAAAAAAGTAAAAATAAATAACTTGCACTTCTGGAAACAAAATAAATAATTTTCAATGTTTTTCTTATTAAAAGTAGACAATAAGCAGTATCTCTTCTAATATCCTGTAAATAATATTTTAAACAGTGAATTTCTTGCATCTTCTGTAAACAAATATTTTAATGTGCAATGTATCAATGTAAACAACAGATTGTTGTAATGAAAATAGAACTCTCTAAACACTGTTGCATGAGGTGATCTTAGCGATCTTGTCATGTCACTATATGAACATGAATTTACTCAAAGTACTTACTAAGAAACACGAGAATGTTACACTTTTCAGGTTTCAGGCAGGACCTGTGTTTTTCTTTGGTACAAGCTGCTCTTGTTACTCAGTTTTCCCAGTGTTTAAGCTCTCCATGCTTGACATGTCGGCGGAATAACGTAACGTAACGGAGCGGGGTCACGTGACTCCACACGCGGTAGTGTTTTTAAAGGGAAAGTAATCGAAATAATCGACCTGGGAATTTTTTAAAATATCGATTATAGGTTCTGAATGTCGATTTCGATTACTTTCCGATTAATCGCCCAGCCCTACTTGATAGTACTGCGTGTATGTCTTGAGTGACAGATGTCTCACCCAAGCATCGATAGGAATTTCATCTGCAAACTATACCTAACTTTTCCGGTTTGACTGAATTGTTATTGTGTTTTCTCATTTGGTATTTTGTATATGGATATGTTGCTGTGTTTTCTGTGTTACTTTGTTATCTGTGTTATTTTGTTTTTGTGTTGTTATTTTGTTTTTGTGTTATTATTTTGTTTAGCACTTATCGGCCACAGTTAATTATTAATGATTTATTACTAAATATCATCATCATCCACACTACATATTTCTCTTCAGCCATTTGTAACCAAGTTTTCTCCTGTTTTGGGGTTTGTTTTCATTCAGCATTTTGTATGAGAACACTTCCTTTCCATTTCTGTAAACTATCTTGTTTGAGGGTATGTATTCAAAGAGTTTATTATGCCTGTAAACACTCTTTAAGCTGCTGGATTATTTGCATAATCATCTTAATCGTTCATTCATAAAGGAACAGCTTTAAAATTTAACTGGGGTGCAATCTTTCCAATAGCTATAAAAAAAATTTTATTGAATACACACCAGATCTAGTTAGACTCGTTTATGTTAGATAATTAAACTTTTCTTATCAGCAAGTGACAAATAAAAGACAGGGCATTTGTGATTAAGGTCGACAAACAATGTGTGTTAGTGTGCTTTTTTTTTCTTCATCAGTTGGGTTTGACTTTTTTACCTTGTTGATATGGTTGCTAGGTTGATAGGGGGGTAACTTGAAAAATATAGCATGCAATCCTCTCCATATAGGACTGTGCTTATGGACATGAGAAATTCAGAGACAGTCTTAATCACCAACACAATGTCACCAAAATGTGGACAGACCTTTACCGCCTAGGAAATATATCCCAAACGTTTCACTGTTTCAACATTGACCAGATGTTCCATTAGGTCATAATGAGTCCATTAAGTCATAATGAGGGCCTTAAAGCAGATTTAATATAAATAAAACCGCAATCCAGGATTTGGATAGAATTTGGGGAGCAAATACTGTAAAATTCATTCCAAATAATAAAGCGGTGTGCTAAACTTCCTATAGTTTAAAATTATTAAGACAATCAATGTGATGAAACTGAACAAAGATTAACTTGAAATGCTTATTTTCTATTGGGTCATTAAGTAGACTCTAGTTATCAATCAATAAAATCTTAAAGAACATGCACTGTCATCTTTGGCTGATTATTTCTGTTCTTAATCAAAGGTTTCTCAAGGGTTCTATTTGAGATCCGTAGCAAAGACATCTCTCTGTTAAGATTTTTTAAGACGTTAAGGCATGTTAAGCTCTGATTTGAATGTTTATATTTTGGCAATAGAAAGCATTTATGCCATCTCAGCATGGGAGGGATTTGTGTTGCTTGTTTTGGTACATTAACCCATCAACATTCAACTTTTAATGTTTTAAGGAGACAAACATAAAAAATGCTCCATCTAACACGATAAACTGAGTCAAGCCAGGGTTTTAAGTGAAAACGAGAGATTCATTTGCTAACAGATCTCAAATAGAACCTTTTGATTAAGAACAGAGAAATAATCAGCCATACCAAGATGGTATTTGGTATAGAGTTTGGGTGTATCTGCCACAACAAAGGTTGTGTCTGCCTCCTTGTGCAATACCTATAATTGAGTTGTGTGCCTTTTACCTGATAGCCTCCAGCGCTCTGGATGAGCGAGCTGCAATAACTTTTTGAGGTCATCTGACGATCCACGTCCTGGTTTGCCATTGGTCTTGACTTTATTTCTCACATGCTTTGCCTCTTGCTTGGAGTCTGTCGATGTGCTGTAAAACGCAAACGGAGTGGACGCCGTGAAGTGGGTCCAAACAAAATGTGGACCTACAGTCGCTCGAAGACGGACGTGGGAAAAAACTGATGCTTCAAGTATAGGTTTACAGTTCAGTTTTCTCTGGGATCTCAATGAAGTCACACCAGACTGCTG
This sequence comes from Dolichallabes microphthalmus, assembly GCA_026413445.1. Taxonomy (NCBI): domain Eukaryota; kingdom Metazoa; phylum Chordata; class Actinopteri; order Siluriformes; family Clariidae; genus Dolichallabes; species Dolichallabes microphthalmus. Next base: position 18,174,734 of record JAOTQY010000039.1, read on the forward strand.
GTAAAGTTTTACAGAGCGTTTGCAGGTGATATTCCACTGCGGTAACAGTTTGCAGCCTGCGATTCTCAACATATACAACATTGTTACTCCACACAATTTACAGGAAGCAAACTGAAATGAGGCTTTAGCTTTGATCCACTTCACTTTCAATGAAGGACATTACCACAGGTACATCCAAAACAGCGCAGAAACATTAATACAGTCAGCTTGGCGCTCAGGTGGAGAGCAGTTAGCCAAAACTGCTATAATACGAAACAAGTATTATAGATAAATTTGTCCGCATTCACCAGGCACCGATTCCGTTCCTTTCATCTTCAAAGAAGGAAAGACTAGTGATCCGGGCTCGAGTTGAGTTTCTGACGGTTACGGAACATTATCTGTGCCTGACAGCTACACACAGCCTTGTCACTCGTTATCTCCTCTCACGCCCAGACAGGTTACTGGCACTCCCAAATGTTTGCAAAATCTGTCACACACACCAAAGTGTCCTATATGTCCTTCCCTGTAGCGTCGATGTTGCTTGGATATGCCTACTGGCAATGAAACGACATCGATATCAATCAATCAATCAATAAATGCATACAAATGTAAAGAAATCATATAACATGAGCCACACAGAAAAGTTACCCCAAACACATATGCTGATCGAACCTGTTAGTTGCATCCAAGTAGTGGAGACTAGTTTTCCAACGCACAACTACCACACTGAGACCGCACTTTTCTTATGTACTGTATTACACAGAAGGACGCTGAGCCTTTTCTAACTTCCGGATCCACCCCCCGGAAGCTGCCATTGCACGGTAACTTTAATTCTGTCGAAAGAAGAAATATTAAGACTGGTCTGTGAACCAGATTATCAGCACTTTATTTTCGTCGGCTTTAACGTCAGCGAGGTAGAAAAATACAGTTTTATGTGACCAGGACGGAAAAAAGCAATGCAGGGAAAAGATGTGGAGTTATCAGTTAAAAGCTAGTGCGGTTTTAGTGAAGCACTCTGCATGTTTACTTTAAGTGTTTAGTATCTGAGAGGGAAACAGCTCGTCAGAGAAGCTTTTGATCATTTCCATACTGTAATGTTTTGTAACTATCATGGGCGGAGCACTATAACCTAGGGCTGGGGAACACCATTTCCCCACTCAGTACCAAGGAAATACACAAATAAATTATAGCTTGTTTTGATGACCTCCAAAAAGACAATAATTATGTAAGAGTTATGTGAGAAATATTTTTTTTTGGATTTTGTTTATATACTGAAATAACCCACACCAACGGTTTTCCCCCCCATTAACTAATTTGTTAGAATATAAAAATACATTAAGACCTATAACTGCACTCAAGTGTCGGATACCAAAACAATGGTAAGGCAAAACCTGCTTTCATGTCAAGCTCAGACGAAAAACATATTAACATTTAAATACATGGCGGAAACATTCGTTTTAGTCTACGTTTAAGTCCTTCCGGTTTTTGCAACATTCTCATAGACATGTTTGAGGATGCACGATTCATCGATTCACACGAAGAGCGCAGATAGAACTGTTTTGAAATTAAATACCGTGCGTATTTTTATTTAAAAAAGAGAAAGGTTAGACTTTACATTTTACCCAAAATATATGGAATAAAGAGATGTGTTTACTACATAGTATCGTTATTAAGTTAACAGTTCTTTTTTTTTTCATCACAACAATTGTACGTTTTACCCTTCTCTATCACACCCCACTTCAATTCAGAAAAAGCTATCAATTAGCTGAGTTGTCTGGGTGCTATGGAAAACACTAAAATGTGCATGTGAGGTAATTGTCAAGGACCAGCATTTTACTCTGCAAAACCCTCAGACCCCACCTAAAATTCGTTCAAGATAGCTCTGAGGAGCTTAAAGCCTAACTAAGGAAAACTTTCCTGATAAATAAAACACAAACTTAAAAAATGTTTCAGTGGCAACATTCCAAGAATGTGCTGGAAACTAGCAATAATTTGGTTATGGCGATCAAGTGCAATGTAAATAATGTTACTTTAATTATAAGCATTATGTCTATGTGTCTGCCCATCAGATTATTTTTTTTGGTAGGATTAATTTCCTAAAAAACATCAGCATTATCCAAAACAAAATGTATGTTTGTACACCATGAACACACAGCCATAACATGACCCAACATGATATCCGGTACGTCCCACTTTGTGTGACTCATAGACCCATAGAGGCACGGACTCTACAATATCTCTGAAGGTAAGCTGTGATATCTGGCACCAAGACATTAGCAGTAGATAATGTAATTCCCATGAATTATGAGGTGGGCCTCACTGGATGGAAATTGTTTGTCCAGCATATCTCACAGATGCATGATCAGACTGAGACTGCAGAATTTGAAAGCCTTCCCAACACCTCAAATTCTTTATCATGTTCCTCACACCATTCCTGAATGATTTTTGCAGTTTGTCAGCATGAATTACCCTGCTGAAACAGCCATCAAGGCATACTCTTGCCATGAAAGGGGTGTAGTTCTTCTGCAACAATGTTTAAGGTAGGTGGTATTTGTCAAAGCAACATCCAAATAAATGCCAGGACACAGGGTTTCCCAGCAAAACATTTCCCAGAATATCATACTGCCAGCTATATAGCCTGCTTGCTTTCTTCCCATAATGCATCTTAGTGCAATCACTTTCTTGGGTAAGCACATGATGTAAACAGATAAATAATTAATTAAATAAATAAACATGATTAAAGACCAGGCCACCTTCTTTCACTGCTCAGTGGTCCAGTTCTGATGCCCTTCTGCTTATTGTATGTGGCAGTAGTTAAAAATTATTTTTCTAGTTTGTATTTATTTATTTTTACTTTTTCTTTTTTTTTTTTAACATTTATTTTAACAATTTGTGCTGAAGAACCAGATCATCAACCAGAAGGGCTAGTTTTTGCTCCCCAAACCATTGATTAGCCTTGGGCTCCCATAACCCTGTCACAGGTTCACCTTTTGTCCTTCGATAAGCCATTTTGTTAGCTACTAACCACAGCATACTGGGAACCACCCACAAGATCTATGAGAGCTCACTGTTGACTTGCTACTTAATATATCCCACCTCTTGACAGGGGCTACAAAATCTAAAAAAATAAATAAATTATGATAATAATAATTTTTTTTATGATTTGTGGCGTTAATGTTATGACTGATCAGTGAATGTAGGAAAATAATTTCCCAATGGAAAGGAATTTTATGACTGAGAAAAACATGTAAAAACAAAGGTAAGATTTCGATAAGCAGCTACTCATACTGTGGAAGATCTGTAAACTTGGGTTGCCTTCACTAATAGTCACTCGATTACTACTGTCTGGGGGAAGTGCTCGGGTTGGTGTTACAACTTTAACAGGAACACGTGTGTGATGTGACTGTAACTATTTGGGATGTTAAGGGAGTCTAGTGGCTTTAAAAACGTAAGTTAAAATTACATCTATGTAAGATTCGTAGAAACGCGTGACCAAGTCATGTTTACAAGGATGTTAATGATGTTTGCGATCATTAAAATGACAAGCAAGGGGGAAACCTGCGCCTCGAAAAATAATCGCTATTAAAACTGCGATAGTTTAATATTAACCATTTTTATATCATTTACTTCATGTCAGTACTTGGACCAGTGCAAAAGACCCATTGAGGCCAGGGGGCTTATTTGTGCATCTGGTACTGTAGTTTGTATATAGAAACTCATGAATCACGTAATAAAGCAATTTAAATACTAGTTTCATTAAGCAATTGTATAATGTTATGTTTACTTATGGGAGACATTTTATTCTACCCATTTAAACCCTACAGAAAGAATATCAGTCATATAGAAAATCTAACTTTTAGACCCTAAATGTTTTTTTCTAATATTAAAATTACATTTATGTTGAAAATATTATATTATGTTTCCATATTCCATATTGGGTTTCCAATTGTAACCCAATTCAGTTCAACCAACATTACAACTATATAAAGTTATGATTTTGTCCACAGTAATGTCTTTAAATACATGTTTATGCATTTAACTCAATTGAACCATGGGTGCAGCCCTGCTATTTGAGAACCACTGTCCTGCATCTTTTTCCATGTTCACACACATGAATCAAGCATTTACGTAAGTAATGGCACTTCCCAAGTCCCTAACTTCCATTTTCTTATCAGCTAGACTTGCTTCAAATATGTCTGCCATCTACTCTGGTGTCCATGAAAAACTAAACAGCCATCTCACACCATGGCCAGATAAGCTGAAGCTGGCTCGATTTGCATGGGTATCCAATCAGTGCCTTCTTCCAAATAAAGAACAGGTGAATATTCGTTTTCTTCCACATACTTTGAGATTTTATTAACTTATAATTAATTTATTAACTGCCATGTTTACAGTCTTATATTTTTGATATCAATACAGTTACATGTAACATGATCTACAAAATTAAGAAGCCACATACTATCGAAATCTAAATGTTCTGTTCTTGTGTTTTTATATTCCATTATTTTCCTTTTGCAGTTTTTGTTTGACTGGGTTGCTCGTGCCCTATCCGGTTATTACAGCAAGAAAGTAGAGGTGTCGCAGGAGGTGCTGGAAGGTTTATGGACCTATCTGACAGAAATTCTTCATAGTAAGAAGCTTTGTAATGTCCTAAGGACAGGAAAGACATTTAAGATACACCCAGCAGTTCCCCAGGTATGTACAATACAGACCAATAAAAAAAATGTTTTTTAATTTATATATATATAATACTACTAAGCTACAAGGGGTGTTCAGGTAAAACTGGGAACTGCAGAATAAAGATACACAGGTATAAGAGTAATAAATATCATTATCTCTCTGTATGATCCATGCTACAGTAATGCACTGTCCCCAGTGTTTCACTACATACTGTCATGGTATACAGGTTCCTCAGTACACCTGACCATTTTCAGACTGCCTGCTTCATGTCTGAAATGCTGGCCTCCCAGGAACTCCTTTAATGGCCCAAACATATAGAAATAGCTTGGAGCGAGGTTAAGACTATACAGGGGCGGTGGAAGTAACTCCCAATAACTTCACAATAACTGAAATGTGCAATTGGTGTTTGTGAGTGATTGTATGAACAATTCCCACAGATAGATGTGTCTCTTTCACAAATTGGTGACAAGTTATCAGTATATTTTCAAGCATCAGGTGTTGCACATGCTGAATGTTCATGGGAATGAATGCAGATGGGCTCTGAGCCACCTTGGCTGGGATCGTCATTCATGGATCTATGGCTTTCTTTAAAAGATTTGCACCATTCACATGTTTTACTGCAGTTAAACCCAGTTTGACTTGAATGCCGCTTGTATATACTGTTTTCAAATTGTTATTGTAATATGTATTGTGGAGTATTGTACTTTCATTATGTGCGTACTTTGTGCCTAAAACTTTTTATTATCCGAAAATAAACTTTGTCACTTGTCAAATAATTTTACTTGTCAGAAATGTACTCTTGTGAAATAGAATCCTTGGAATGATGCTGCAGAATACTAACCCTTCAGACTAACCCTAACATTTAATAAAAAGTTTACTGCCTTGTTTTTTTCCCTATTTGCCATAGATTATTAATGAAAGGATTTTGGAAAGCACATCAGGAACTCTGTCTGTTGACCTGTCTACTATTCTGAGTTGTTGTGAAGGAATCCTGACAATTCCTGTCCTCGCTGTGACATACACTGCCAAATATGAGCTCCTGGTGGAGGTTGTGGTTAGGACAAGTGGCCTGGCCTGTTTTCAGCTCCAGCAGCAGGACTCTTCCGAGACCCTTTCAGTTAAGGTGTTTGAAGTTCTGCTTCTTGTACTAAGCACCTATTTAACTGTGCAAAAGCAGCAAGGAAACCCCAAGAGAGTTTTTGTTCAGGTGACAGAACACCTTCTACAGCCCCTCTGTCTGTTAAGACACTTAATAACCTCTAGGATATGGACAGAGAAGGATGATACAAGGATCCGGCAACATGTATGCAAAGAGATCCGGAGCAAGGTGGACTTGATTCTTCAGTCTTCTCTTTTCTATCATGAGCACCTACAGCACTACAAAGAAGAAGTTCTCCCATCGGAACAGGGATCAGGTGGAAAAAAGGGATCTACAGGCAAAACCTTGCTCTGCCCTGCTGCAACTATTCTTTCAAAACTTGTCCATGGACATGATATTGATGAGGAGTCTTTCTTTTACAGTGTCCAAGCCAATTCTCTTCCACTGCTCTTCAAATTCTTTTTAGATGCATTTTGCAAAGGAGGAGAGAACAAGCTGGTTTGCTTTCATTTTATGACAAAGTTTCTTATAGCCCTTGAGTTTACACAGGACCTGAATGTCAAAGAAACTTTTAATGAGGCAAACTGGAGCTTTGCTCTGCTTGCCATGGAGAAGATTTTAAACTCCTGTTTGGCTGGAGATATTTATAATGTAGCTGCAGACAAAATACATCATGGAGAGGTGCAGTTCAGTTTCTACAGGAAAGTGGCTCAGCTTTTATTCAATAATGCACAGACAGGAATTCCAGCTTGGTACCGCTGCTTGAAAGTATTGCTTTCACTGAACCACCAAATTCTAGAGCCAGATCTTGATGAGCTTGTGTCTTCCGTCTGGGTGGATGCTGACAACATGGACGTACGGGTGAAGAAAGCTCAAGAGACTCTTGTTTGTGCAGTCCTTCAGACCTACACGAAGCTACGTCAGCTGCCAAGACTCATTGAGGAACTGCTTTTGGTAATCTGTAGACCAGCTGCTGATGAACTGAGGCAGGAGTTGTTGCCTGAGGCTTTGCAAAATTGCTTAAGTCAGTGTCTCTTGGACAACCCTCCTAGCCAGAATCTTGAAATCTGCAGACTTATTCTGGAGAAGATGCTTAATGATCTCCCTTATTTCCAAAAGGGAAGAAGGGAGTCTGCACTAAAGATGTTTTCTCTGAGTGTTCTCATGCACAAAGTAGTCTTTAGTCTTAAGACTCTAGATGACAGCACTCCTTTGCCCATAATCAGAAAAACCCAAAGTCTTATGGAGGAAATGCTAAATTTTGTTAGGGCACTGCTGCAATCTATAGAGGGAGTTTTGATCACAGACAAGACCTGGGTAGAAAAGATTCAAGAAGCAAGTCTTCTTCTTACTCACACTTGGCATGAGGCAGACACCCTCTTTCAAATTCATTGCAGTAAATACACCTCACCAGCTGGTCTAACTGATGACGTCAGTCCTATCTCTGATACAATACAGAACGTTTTGGCACTTACAATCTCAGGAGGCCAAGTCAGTCCACTGAGCAGGGTTCTCCAAAAACATCTTGCGCTCCACAGAATGAAGAGATACTTGCTCAACTTTCCTTCACCCACTCTTGACATGGACACCCAAAATGTTCTTCATCAAACTGCTCAAGTTGTTGCAGCTAGCCATGAATTTTCAGTTAATATGTACACTGACCAAACATGGGACCGTCAGCTTTGCAGTGTTGGTAGTGACACCTATCCAGTAGCTTTTTGGTTTTTAGTAACTACTAACCTGCCATTAATTGCTCCATACCTTACACAAGAGGTTACATCTGGCATAGCAGAGACCATCCTGAACTCGCTGCTTCAGGGTCACTCAAGAAACAATATGGAGAAGAGTGAGCTGTCATTCCTATGTATTTCAAAACAACTGCTTGAAAGCAGAGTACTGTGTGAGTTGCCCAGCTTGCACTCAGCAGTGGTAGCTTCCATAACAAACAAATTTTTTGGAGTGCCAGGTGCTACCGAAGTACAGGCCTTTTGTCCATCATTTTTTAAATCCAGCACTGAAATAGTTGTCACATCTGAAGGCAAACAAGGTCCTAATGATGACGTCTCACCATCTTTTAACCGACTGAAAGCCATAGCACAGAACATTATGGACAGTGCTAAATCTGGTGCTTCCATCACCATATCTGAAACACAAGTAGACGCCCTTCTGCAGTTATTAAGGATAACACATGTCTTAAATCCCTATGCAATGTCTCCTGAAGATTATGTAGGACTTTTTCTGGGTTTGCTCTTCATGATGCTTTGTGTGCAACAAAATGAAAATGGAGTATCTTCAGTACCAGTCAACCTTTTAAAAGAGCTTTTTGCCCTCATGGATTCATTCTTGGTGGGTAAAAATTCTCATGCAGTACTCAAAGTTGTACATGGTAGTACGCTCTTGGAGATGGTGATGACCTCTCTTTTCTCTCGCTGTGAAAAGAATCTGTTTCAAAGTCTGGACAACTCGGCTTGGTTTTCTTTTCTCCAGTCAGTCCAAACTTTTATTGACAGTATAACACATGTTATACTGGAGAGAAAAAGCAGCGTGCTAATCAATTTGGACAAGTTCACCAATTTTATGATTGTCTTAGGAAAATCATATCTGGACTCTGGGGATTGTGATGAAGCCCTGTACTCATTTCAGCTCCACTTAGTAACTTTGAGCACAATTTGCAAGGACATAATGTCTGTGTTGGGAAAAAGTACTCAGCTGGATGAGGCTTTAACTCAGTTGTTGGGAAAGATCATCTCTGTAATGGGACCTGCCACACAGACTGTGCTGATTAGAAAGTCAGACAATGGACACAGTCAGTCATTCTGTATTGATGTGGTGACTGTAATGATCAAGTGTGAGTTAGCAAAGGTCTCTTATCAGACCCAGGATATTAGTGATGGTGATCAAAAACACAAACTATCCAACATGGCACTGTACAATAGCTTTGGCCAGCAGATTTTGGAGGAAATGTACTCAGCACCACAACCTGTAGAGTTTATCATTGCATCTCTCAGGTATCTCTCAGGATTTTATTTGGCTGCAGAGAAAACACAAGAGTCCAATCTTGACAGTCTTCATTTTAAGATTCTGCAGAGCGTTTATAAGCTATTATCAGGTAAGGATGCATTTGAAATGATATAATAACAAAGATAAGCCTTTGAACACTTTATATGATTTTTTAAACTAAAATATATTACCTCTAGGTGAGTGGCTTTCTGTATCAGAGGCAAAAGAACTGGAAGTCCCAGTTGGGAATCTTCTCACCCAGCTGATGGTCAACTCCTCAGAAGAACAACTCCAGTCATTATTTCTCATGATCCGGGATGGACTTGATGCATCCCAGATTGAAATGGGTAGCTACAAAGTGAGTCGGCATTTCAAAACTTGATATTGATGCAAATTTAATTCAACACCACCTGACATTTTACAATATAGTATTAGCTGCAGCCTTTCGTTATTAATCAAATATCTAATTATGTAACTTCTCGACTGAATATATGCGTTTGTGCTAAATAGAAATATGTGCAATTTCAATCATCTTCCAACAGGATGTGTTTGCAACTGTGACTATAATAAGACTGCTCGCCAGCTGTTCACTGTCAGAGGCGTCCACAGAGAAGTTCTGGCGTACCGTTCCTCACATCATGTCTTCTCTTGTTGTGAGTATTGCATTGAAGCCTTTGTTTAAATGTCCAGAAATACAGAAGGAATTATTTTATTTTGGTTTAATAAATGGTGCACTGATTTGCATTTTGTCAGTTTAAAGCAAATACTTTTTTGTTGAGTAAAGCCATATGGTCGGTCCAATAGATACAAATAATTTGTTGTGAATAAAGAACAATTTTTACATTAAAATAATGTTTATATAATAAATAAAACATGTTTAAACAGAAAAATGCTGCTCCTGCTGACGTCAGTATTACCGTTAGAATGTCTGGCCTATGTTGACTCAACCTAACTCTAGTGTACCTGAAGACTTGTTGGGTATTGGTGCAAAAAAGAAATGTGTATATATC
>JAOTQY010000039.1:18217392-18228727 GCA_026413445.1 Dolichallabes microphthalmus
AAGTTTCCTGGTATAGGCTCCAGGCCCCCCGCGACCCTGTATATAAGGATAAAGCGGTACAGAAAATGAATGAATGACCACAGTCATTCATGATTTTTTTTCTGATCACACTTCTGCAGAGTTGCCGATTTCAGCATTATCCGTTAAGTGTGTTAAGGTGAAATATATATTTATAAATTTAAATATAAGGTTGTTTTTCCTGGGTTTGTAGGTACTGATTTATTCTATAATCCCTTGGAGATTCCTTCAAACTGGGCTCTATTTTCAATAGACAAATATTATTTTTGTGAAATCTGACCTAGACACCAATCTATAGAATGAGGATCATCTTCAAACCTCATTCTAAGTTAAGTTACCCGTTAAAGAGACATAGTTTACATTTATAGAGCAATCCATAAACAAAAAACTATGCAGTTAACAGACATTTTGTTGTCAGAAACCAACACTGATTGAAGGCTAGAGGAAACAAGCCCAAATCATCTGCTGCTGTGCTTGATAGCGAGGTGTTTCTGCTGAAATGCCATTTGGTTTTTGCCAAACATTGTGCGGGGCATTAAGGCTGAACAACTCTACTTCGGTCTCATCTGTCCATAGGGCACATAGCCTTGTTCAGATGCAGCTTATGAACCTCAGTCGTGCAAACCTCAGACTTTCAGGGCACCCCTTTCAAACAAAGTTGTGCAGTCTTCTTCTAATTGTGCTGTGATGGACTTAAATATTTAACAGGCTCAGTGAGGCCTGTAGGGTCTGAGATGTAGCTCTTGGGTTGTTTGTATTTCTCTGACTATTGCACGATCTGACCTTGTGGTGAATGTGCTGGGACGTCCAACTGTCTTGAATGCTTTTCACTTGTGAATAATCTTTCTCACTGTAGAACATTGAACTCCAGATTGTTTGGAAATGCTTTAATAACCCTTTCCAGATTGATGTGCAACAAGAATTGCTTCTCTAAGACAATCGCTTATGTCTTTCCCTCTTGGGATTGTGTTAACACACACCTGAATGATCCAGACCAGCAAACTGCAAAAATATCTGCTTTTACGGAGGTCTACACACCTATTTGCAACGTCCCCTCTTAAATCATGTGGAAACAGAAATGGGGTACTTAGGATTGCTTGTATGTTTTCCCCCATTATGGCTTCATTTTTGTTAAATAAATAATGGCACCGTGAAAAAACGTATATGTTATTGTTCGTTTGAGGTTGTATTTACCTAATACTAAGAATTACTACGATCAGATAAAAAACAAAAACAAATAAACAAATAACATAGGATTAAAGGAGGGCACTAACTTTTACGGATGACTGTATACATGTACATAGTGCCCTACAGTCAACTGGCACTAGGCATCTAGGATGTATTCCTGCCTCACACCCAGTGTCCATGGGATAAGATCTAGTTTAACCATGACCCTGACCGAGATAATCAAATGCTTGTTTTTATTAGTGCCATGATTACTGAATACCACAACCTTCTGGTTACATCTGGTTACAAGTGCCCATGGTTAAAGCAGTAATCTACCATTTCGTCAGTTGAAAGTTCTGTTATGCTTTAATAAATACTGATAGTGCCATTTCAACGACTTCGTTTTTTTTTTTTTTTTAAAGACCAGCTCAACCGGTTTGTCTTATATAGCCTACGTGTGTGAAGAAGTGAAGGCGGGCAAGTTTTATGCAGATGTGCGTAGAGCCGTTGGTGTTTGGTGACATGTTGGGACTCGGTGGTCTTTATGTTCCTGTGTCAGTAATGTAAAGGCGTTGGAGGTTCACCTCGACGCGGTTCCTCTTGCTCGGAGCTGTGGGCTGAGCTACATGTCAACACATATAGGAGACACGAGCCACTGCGTTACCGACTCATCGGCTGTGATGGACGGACGCGAAACCCGGTGTAAATGTGGATATATACACGAATGACTCGGATAAATGATATACCTGATGCTCGTTTTAATCGCCTTTTACTGACACCACTTAAACGGAGCTGCCGCCATGAAAATGAGACGGAGATTGTTTTCACCCAGATGCTGCTCTTTCTCTCCGTAGCGTGCCGTAAGCTCAGTAGATGTGAGTGAACGATTTAAGTCCTTTTTATGTCGATAGTGTATGTGTATCTCTGCAAGCTTTGATATTGTACATGGTTAATTTTGAACGATGTGTTGCAGAGATTTCGGAGAGTTTAACGTTAATTTGTTAAATCCCGTGAACTGTTCGTGCGCTGGCCTGTAAGCGGATGAGTGTGTTTAACGATAACGTTACATTATGTGGTGCTTTCAGGGACACTGTGTTGCTGGCCTCGGCCGCGGTGGTATGGGAATGGCTGAACGAGCACGGCCGCTGGAGGCCGTACAGCCCGGCTGTGTCTCACCACATCGAGGCGGTGATCCGGAGCGAATCCCGGGGAGGGAGCGTCGTGCTAGGCCAAGCCGACAACCGCCTCTCGCCCTATATCATTGACTTGCAGTCAATGCATCAGTTCAGGCAGGACACCGGTAAGATAAATGGTCTCTCATCGAAGCCTTTTTTTTTTTTTTTAAATGGTCTCTTATCGAAGGCTCTGTGGGTCGAACAAGAGATTTTGAAACATGCGATGTGATTTTAGTCATCTAGACATTCTCACAGAGTCTAAGCCTCGAGAATATGTTCTTGTGTTAGGTTTTAATCAAATGGATACTTCGATCATACACTTCATTACAACGCCTAGACCGAGATAAACGAGACATTGCGAAGTGGTCGCAGCAAACACTGCTTTTGTCGTGAGCGGTCATGTGTTGCAACAGTTCAGTAGAGTTGTAGTTCACACCCTTTCCAGTAAGCTGTGATAGTCAAGTTCATAGTAACAGAGAAGCTGCTGTGAACCCGTGTTTCATTATCCACAATCTTTTACCACAGGGTTAAATGGAATTTGCGACAGTCCATTACCATAAAAACAACAACACATATTTACACGGAACCAAAGAAGGTACTGACATGAATTACTAGAAACCCCAATTACTAGCGTTCAGTGTTTAAAGACATAAAAGTATATTTGACTATAGTTTATTACCTTACCAATGTTGACTAGTGGCATGAACTGTAGAAACACGAGTGGTTTAAATTGAATGTTGAAATAATAAACACCGTTCTTTGCCAACCTTTTCTTATTTTTTTAAAGTGATGTTTTAATTTTTTCAACTGGATCAGATATAAAAAGACAAATCTATCAGTGAGTGTGGAAGCGCTCATCCATTCTCTCTAGCCCTGTAGCTAATCTCTGGTCGATGTTCTGCCTTATAACATAATTTATGTAAATATGTGATTGTACAAACTGGAACAGAGGATTTGTTGCACAACCTGCTTTGCTGAACTAGGAACCACTTTATTCTTACTTTTTTATAAATTTAAACTCTTCTACAGTATTTTTTGTTTTACAAATACTTGTTCTGGCATGCAATAATACTTTGCTGGGGCCATATCTGAAACAAAATCCAACAGTTAATGAACACTGTTCGAGAGAATGCAACATGTGACCCCATAAAACAGCTGTTTTTCTTCAAGCCACATTTCCCCCCCATTAAAACAAGTCTTACTTGTGCAGCTGTTGCTCTGAAAGAAAATCTAACGCAAAGAAATGAGTCACAATAAGAAGAATAGAGGGACGAGATGAGACGTGAGGCACTATTTTTTTTAACAGTGTGAGCACGGTGTGTTTGCGATTTGGAGACATCATAATCGGAACTCTGTATATTATTTGCCATTTAATTGCTTTCTTTTTGCATGACAGGGGATCATTTGGGAATTTTGGGATTTATTGTGGGAGACACCGAGAGCACAGAACCAGAGAAGGGGAACACAAGTCAGCTTTGGAGTGGGGGTTGGGGGGGCTACAAACATTTGCAAGTGAGGGGTGGTTGGAAAAGAAACCATCGCCCATTCTCTTTGTTGAATCTGAGGAACAGATGTGAGCGAAGAGCGTGGGACAAAATCCACAGAGCAAACAGGAGGGGAGAAATTTGCCAACATCAATTTCTTTAAAAATAGGACACTTAAGGAATCTGTTTTTTCAGCATTACTGTCAGAAACAATAAAAATATAGAAAATAATTATAAAAAATATAAACCTCTTGTGTTTGAACACAGAGAGACAAGCATGCTCACATACACTCACATACCCCAATTGTTTTGAAACAATGGAACATAGCTCTCTAACTCTATTTGGCAAATGGGTTAAAGATGTGGTGCAACTGTGCTGGAGGCGCCATAGCACCCAGCTGGTCTCAAGCTGCAAGATCCTTGCCAGATTTCAACAAAATTAAAAACGGGCAAAGCGTGGATACAGAAATGCTGAAGTATAATTTAGTAGAGTTTCTCCTGCAAACATTGGCCTGAGAGATTGGCCACTTCCAAGTTGAAAAATGCTGGACAAAGACACATTGGGGGAGGAGGGTACTATACAGGGACTGGGAGGGAGGTTAGGAGAATAATTTAGAAATGAGGACAGAAGAAGAAAACAGAGGGGTTTTAAGTTTCTCCTTCTGATTGCGCAACAGGCTGTATAGAGTTTCAACAGCTTTGGGCCCTGGTGTGTTTTCAAATGAAAGCCAGAGATTAATCATGCGTGCACACAGACATATTCATGCATGAATGCATGCACATTGACACACTCAAAGCTGGGTTAGGTTTCCTTTTTGCTAATCGCTTTCATGTGATTGCTCTGACGAGACCACAGAGTTAGAATTTGGTTTTCTGCTAACACATTTTATTTTGTGATCTGGGTTAGTCTTTTTTAAACCTCCAATCCTATTTCTTGTCACATGAGTTTATGTCAGCTGTTTCCTTGACATATTTTGTTTCACAGAAGTCATTGTCAGATAGAAAAAAGGGAAAACCATGGAAAATAGAACCAGAATGTAGATAAGTAATGAATTAAGTAAAAAAGGAAACTGCTGTGATTAAAATTGCCATTAATTAAAAAGTAAAAATATTGGTGTGTGTGTGAGAGAGAGAAATGGTTGTGGTATGTGTTGTATTAAACATTTCAGTTTATAAATGCCTTTTTGAAAAACACTTCGTTTAGAATGGCCACAAATCACACAGCATTGTTTATAAGACTTATAAGTATATTACAGACATTACAGTATGTTTGGCTGTGTTTTTCAGCTTGAATTAGTGGTCACACCACAGATTTGTTCCTGCTTCTCAAAAAGTAGAATTTCTCATTTTCCCATGACACAATATGACTTCTATTGTGTCAGCTTTCTTTTTTCAAAACAATTTGTTTATCATTACAACTGATAATACCATGTCAGTGTTTTACCTGCTGGTTGGATGGTGGTCTGTAACTTATCAGTAATTGCCCTTATACAGTACTTACAAGGTATGTATGTATTTGTCGATCTGTCTGTCAAGCTTGTTTCTAATTCTTTTCAGACTTTTTAAAGCTACTTTCAGTGCCAAATCCTTCATGTTTTGAGGAATCCATTTTGCACACTTTTTATTTAATGTTCTTAAAGATATTAAAGTTTGTATTGTTTTTGACTTCTTTCTCTTCCAACAGGACTTTTGTAGTCAATGACACAATGTGATTTTTAGAGTAAAATATAGTCACAGGATTGGGGTGTGGGGCCCGACTTAACAAAAACATCTGTAAAAGTTTATAATATTTTTAAAAGGATTTATGTGAAGCAGTTAATAGCAGGTAAAAAAAAAAACATTTCTGAATGACTGTGTGTGGGGGAAAATGGTTGGGATTTGATTATTTGCCCTGTACAGTACATGTGGGTGGATCTTGGTCACATTAATTGCTGAAAATCTACAGGTCTGGCTTGTGAAACTAACACAGACCTGGCTGAGACATCATCAGGTTAAGATTTCAGGAAAGTAGAATGAGTTACAATACAAGCATCATCATTCAATCTTTATAGACCTAGAACATGAGGCTATTTAGGCTATATTTTGGGCAAAATAGTTGTTTGTTTACTTGCTGTAAGGATTGGTCAAAATTCATTACATTTATTAAAAAGTGTATGTTTGTATTAACAGATTTTCAGGCACACTAGGAAAGTGGTGATCTCTCAAGTTTTTCCTCAGCATAGTATAGTTTCTAATGCTATTTTAATATTAGCTTGAAGTGCAGTTAAGTGAGCGGTTCACATAGTCAGCACATGAGAAATGGCTTGAAGAAACAGACAGTCACAGAAGCAAGGCGCTTTTCACAATTTAACAGATGGACGTCTCCGTACACCTGCTTTCAGGCTTTGTCTTGGCTCAGAGGTCCTGGGATCCTGAACTTAATGTCACACTATATGAAATACTAAGGCATTGACTTTCTACACACACAAACACACACACCCTAATGTTTGATACAGACATACATATACAGATGCAATTATCACTGATTGGCATGTGAAAGCAGACATGACCATCTGTTAAAATAGTGGCAAAAGGGGTGGGGAGTGGATCACAATATGTCTTTGAAGAAACACTTAAATATTTTGTAATTATTTTGTGTTGGTAGACAAAGTGTATTCTCCACCCTACTTTACCACTGTGTCCGTTGAGTATTTTTTTTTGTACCTCCAGTTCATTTGGCTGTATGGATAAATTCTGAAAAAAGGAACAGTAACAAGTATCTAAAAAAATATGTTTAGAAACCATCAAGTTATTTGAAGCTATATTGTATTTAGATTTTTTTATTTATTTAGTATTTCTATTTTTATACATTTCCAATGGATGGATATCCTGAGTGAAATATATATCTGAACATGCACATGTAATTTACCATTTACCAACTGTGAAACTTTTTGAAAATATTTGTAGACATTTCAGGTGTACCTTTTATATATAAAACTATATTCAAGGGCATTTTTTTTTTGCTTTTCATGTCTTTCCGAAAAAGAAGCTACTTGGTGAAGCTGTGCTGTTTTATAACATGTTCAAACATCCTGGCTTTTGAGCAGGAACAATGCTTTCAGACAGGTGTGAAAGCTTCGTTGTGCAAGCTGCTGTTTAAGGGCCCTCAGCCTTCCATTCTCTCTTAGGCTTAACCCTTTCCCTAAGGTAACTGACTCATTGGTTAAAAAAAAGGTACATGATCAAGGGAATACTTCCATTCATCTAGTAAGGAAAAGAAACAGTTATTTTGTGTTATAAAACACAAAGATCACTGCAGATTTGCACAAAGAAATGATTATGGTCTAGACTAGTAGTTAATGTGGGGATCATGGAAACAATTGAATCAATTACAATCATAAGTGATGCAAAAAAATACAACAAGTAAACACATGTGCTCAATTGGTCTGACAGACAGTGTTTTTTGTGACCCTGTAGGTCACTGATCTCAGTATTCTGTCTGTTGAATAGCAAGACAGCTGTCTGAGTGTGTTTGATCTGGGTATGCCCAAATACAAACAATAACTAGTTTGATCTATTGTGCCTATTCGCATATAACCAATTAGTGGGATTTTGCATGACTGTAGACCAAAACCTGTTTTTATCTTTTTTTCCTTTGTGATAGAAGATCTATTATTTATTTAATTACTTTAACAGTGTTAGAATAAGTCAATAATTTGGATCCTTGTTAAACTATAGTACCATGATCTGGAGAATTAATAGCTTATATTGTGGGTTTTCCCTGTTTCTCCTTTACGAAGCTGATGTGAGATATGGCATACATTTACACCATGCTAAATCTCAGTATTTGATAACAATGTGTACATAAAAAAACAGAGCAATGTGCTCATAAAAATGAAGTTATTCTAAAATGTGTACACTTAGGACCTTTTCGAATGTAAGTTGTAGAATATTTTCTTGCCAGAGAGAGAAAAAAACATGCATGTACTGTATGCCTGTCTTTAAGAAATGCAACATTTGAAAAACCTAATGTAAAAAAAAATTATATTTAGAAAACATGTAATTATCATTAAAAGTCTCTGGACACCCCATTGTGTAGATTTTGGTGTTTCACTGGAATCTCCAGTTTTTTTTAGCAATCAAAAAAACTGTGAAATCTCTACTAGTAAACAGTTTCTGGAAAAGTAAAATGAATACCATCTGATGTCTCTTTCTTCTACTTGTAGGTACTTTAAGGCCAGTACGTAGAAGTTTCTATGACCCCACTTCAGCACCAGGTCAAGGCTGGCTGTGGGAGTGGGAGAATGATGCGGGCTCTTGGACACCATATGACATGGAGGTGTGCATTGCCCTGCAGGCGGCATGGGATCGCCAACAGGCATGGATGGATCTTGCACCGCTTGGCTTCTGCTACCTCGTGGACTTTCAAAGCATGACTCAGATCAACCAGCAAACACAGAGGCGTCGCCGCATTCAGAGACGTTCAGACATGGCCTATCCACTCGTCTCTGGGCCATTGCCAAAAGCCCCTCAAGGTTGGGGTACTCTGCCTGGAGGTGCTGCTGGTGGTGGAGGCACTGCAGGTGGTGGTTCAACTGGAGCACTTCTGGGAGTTGGAGTTTCTGGATCTAGCTCAAGTGGAAATGGGGGTCCACTCTACCCTAGTGGAACACTTTCAACATCCTCACTTTCTCCTCCTGGACAGCCATGTGCCTGTCAACAGTGCATGCTTGTCTTGAGTGTCAAAGCAAATGCCATGACATCACAAACACTAGGACGCAGAGCGCCACCCTCAAAAGCACTCAGTCCTAAATCTAGTCGGGGGACACTTCCATACTCCTCTACAACCTCATCCATATCAAATGCATACTCACAAACACTGCCTCATGGGCTGTCCTTGAACCACTCACTCTCACAAGAGCGCAAGAACGCTGCTGATTTTGCCCAGTCATTGTCTATGCTTACCTCCAACACTGCCACTCTTTCTCTGTCCTCCAGTCGCCCACCTCCACCATCTTTGCCCCCTCCACCACCTCCACCAGCATCCCATCAGCAGTCCTTATCAATGTCAAGCTGTAACTCAACAACATCATCTCAATCAGTACCAACTGCAACTCTCATCACTGTGGCCACAAGCAGCACATCTTGTTCATCCTCATCATCAGCATCAACAGCCATTCCACCTCAACGTTCTGCAGCCTGTGCTGCTCCTTTGCCCCCTCGTGCCAGTCTGGCGGGGCTGAGTCGGCCAGCACTGCAAAGAATTGCCATGGCACAATCCCGGGCACTCATCGCTTCTGGGTGAGACATGCTTACTTTTATCTTGCTACACTACACAGTATTTGTCATTATACAAAATTGCGTCATATTTATCTACTGTGTAGGCCTCCTGGTTGTCAGGTTCCAGAAAGTAGTATGAATCAACTCAATTCCTAGCGCTTAGCACGCCCGTTTGTGTAGTTTGAAACCACAATATATGATGAGTTTCAAATCATTCATTCAGTTTGAGGGCATCAGTACATTTATTTAAAGAGATGTAAATGAAATGTTTAGTTTGCTGTTATATTGCTTAACATCATGTTAATACACAGACAGTAGGCTTTAGACAAGTACTGCAGTTTATTTCTCTACAGAAGAAAATGAAAGTTTTGTTGTTTGTTTAAATTCCCTGCTTGAATTTAATCATAGCTCCTGCTCTTACTGTAATTTTATTATGATTCGCTATGTTGTGGTGGTTTTGCTTGCGAAGAACTGCTGTTACCAAATCATGGTTTCATACTTGTTCATGATGTACGATTGCATGGTTGCCTCATGGTGAACTTAAATAACGCAACACCTTTATACCCTTAATGTGTTTAGACTATGCTATCGTGATGGGGCATTTTCAACAGTTATGTCTTTACTTGTGATGATATGAATATTCTCCTATCATGTATCCCTGATTAGAGGTTAGAGAACTCTATAGATACTCATGGTCTCATTTCCATTACCTAGATTGTTCAGGTGACAGTTGCATGCAACAGTGTGCGTGAAGTTAACATGCCTCTGTCTTGCACTTGTTTTACATTTGTCTCTGTATAGACTTATTGCATGTTTATATCTATACCCCATATTGCTGTTTATGTCAAGAGAAGTTATTAGGGAACAGCTTGTAGGCTGAATGTTTGTGTTGATGCAGTGCGTTGTGGGGGAGTGTGTTTCTCACGCCGCTAAATCATCCAGTGCGGCTCGGCTTCATGGCCATCTGGGGACAGGACTAAGCATTTGAACAGTGAAGGAATGAAGCTGAAGTAAGCAAAGGGGGGAGAAAAAACACTGAAAAGAGTGAGAGGGACTGTCTGGAGGGGGACTAACCTCCTCCCTCAGTCTGCCCACCTCCCACATTTCTGTCTCTCCCTCTAATGTCCTCCTATTTTCCAGGCCCCCCCTTACCCTACCCCCTCCCTCATTGTGTGTTCCTCAAGGGTTTCTATGGTAACCTTTTGTTATCATGGCAAAGCCTAGTCAGTATTAGCAACACAATGCTGCTTCTATCAAGTGTCTGCATGTGTATGTGACGGGATAAATGTGCAATCATTATTTCATTGTACTATATATGCATAGCTTAAGTTTGAGCATGTTGCACACATTTGGGGAGGAGAGATGCAACAGCTGATGACCTAATAATGGAAGTCTGATTGTGGGATAAGTGTTATTGTCTAAAAGTCTGTGGAAATGTGTTAAATTTCCATATAAGCGGATGTTTAAGCACAGTCAGGGATGGGGATTTAAGGACCAGCAATTATTGTCAGACAGGAGTTTTATTTATTCATCCCATTCTTAAAAAAATGGAGATCAGTTTATTAACTGCCTCTGTATCCAGCATAATTTCACACATTTCAAACCCAGCTGGATGCTTAAGAAATTGTATGATTTGTGTGTGACTTTTTACTCATAGAAATTCGTTGAGAAAATGTCTTTTTTGCTTTCTTCGAAGTTCTGCCATGTTCATCACCCGAATTGGCCGGTGGGTGTATTCCTTGGTCCACCACTGCTGTTTTCAATGAAACGAAACTTGAGCTTCATGTTTTCTCAGTGAAGCTAGTTTAGCCTAAGCATTACTGGACAATGTGGATTGACTCCAATATTTCTCCATGCTCGCTGGCTAATAAGTAGTAACTGGTCGTTGCACCTTGAGTAAAGTGAATGATTAATTGATTCCCGGCCGACTGAAATCTGCTTGTTTTATTTAATCAAAATGGTATATACAATTTAAAATTATACAGCACATTATTTCTCAGATGCCCTCCATAGAATATATTTTAAGGACCACTGTCTCATGTTGTAAGTCATACACATATACAAGGGAAATAAATTTGAGAAATAAGTTTTCTTTATAGTTCCATCAAACCTTAATCCCTGCTTACTTTCTAAATAGGTTAATGGTGGTCTTATGGCAGTGGTTCTCAAACTTTTTCTGTCATTCCCCACTTAAGGGGTTGAGCGAATTTTCAAGCCCCACTTGTCAACAAA
>JAOTQY010000039.1:18294282-18304327 GCA_026413445.1 Dolichallabes microphthalmus
CAGCTCCGGCCCAAAAATGTGCGTCGGCCCACCGGGCATTGCCCGGTATGCCCTATGGCCAGTCCAGGCCTGCTGTCAAGCTACACCTGTCGTTCCTGAGCTGCCAGTGATCCAGACTCCCGCTGCCCTCCGGACCTGTCTGACCCATCCTAGTGCCCCGCTTCTGGTTGGAGTTCTCTTCACATGGATGCCCAGTGTGTCTCTTTGGGATGAGTCTGGTGTCTGGGGACGGTTTCACTCTACTATGAAGACGGTTCTGGCCTCGACTAGTGTTGACAGCTGTTTCTCTGAGGACTTGACTTGGCAGTAGTTGCTCAATAGTTCAGGACTTGAATTACCTACAAGTCTTCCTGAATCACCAAAAACTACCTGGACTCCATATTAACATCAATTAATATCAGCTGTTACAGCTGAACTGGCTAACACACCTAACGCACAGTATCTGACCACTTTGATTTATGCACACTCACATTCCATACAAACTTAAATAATTCTTTTGACTGTGTAAAGCTGCTTTGCGACAATGACAATTGTTAAAAGCGCTATACAAATAAAATTCAATTGAATTGAATTGAACTGGGCATACAAATGGTTTGTAAGGCACTCACTTATTCTCTATACTGCTTAACCTGAACAGAGCTGCCTGAAGCCTAGAGCTTATCCCATGAGACTCGGGGCATGGAATAAACCCTGCAAGGGATGCCAGGCCATCACAGGGCACGCTAACACACATACACACACAAACAGACACATACACACACTCACAATACAGGACATTTAGAAATGCCAGTTAGCCTAATCTGCATGTCTTTGGACTGTGGGAGGAAACCGGAGTACCTGGAGGAAGACCACCAAGCATGGGGAGAGCATGTAAATAATTAATTACAGTGGAACTTTGGATTGTAAGTAACTTGTTCTATGAGTTTTTGCAAGATGAGCAAAAAAAATTAATTAATTTTATCTTGGGAAATTATTCTACTACAACCTTTTAAACTTTTTTTTTTTCATTACAGTTACTAAAGAACAATCCCAACACAAAAAAAAGCTTTACGTGCACACACACACACACGTGTCCACAATGTTATAGTAAACAGTACACGCGTACACAGATGTTGACTATACAAGTGACGCAAGCAAGATTGAGGATGGGAAGCAATGTGTTCGTGTGTGTGAAAGTCATCCTACACAGTAGCCCTTCTGATTCTGCTCTCGTCTAACACAAGATTAAATGTAGGTTAATTTGTTTTATTTATACTTTATATTTTGTATTAATTATTTATATGAATATTTTCGGGTTGTGGAAGGAATCGTCAGTTTCCATTTTCCATTTGTTATGAGGAAAATCACTTTGATATATGAGTGCTTTGATATACAAGCATGCTTCCTGAATGAATTATGCTCACAATCCAAGGTTCCACTACTGTATATATTGTTATCTATAATTTATAGGGGTACAAGGTTCAGTTTAGATGTAATAAAAGTTCAATGGGGAATTGTATACATGGCCAAATAAAATGAAAGTGAAGCTTTCCTTTGGTCTGATTTGAATAAGCACACAACAAGGTTACCCAGAATGAAAAGCAGGTTTTGTCTGCTTTGTTCACAACATCCAATTTGCCATTGTCCAGCATTTATCAGGGATACATAACGTACTGTGGTCTTTTTTCTTCTGTGTAAAGGTAAGATTAAACTTATATTTTAAACTTGTTTGATTAAATTTAAGTTCTTGTTTATTCTTTCTTTTTTTGAAAAAGTCTACACACACCACTTTTTGTGATGTGAAAAGATTTTTTAATAATACAGCATCCACTTTTTGGATAAGAATCTATCTCAGCTCTAACTTGGCCATTCCCAAACACTGATCTTTGTCTTCTGGAGCAATAATTTTTTAACTTGGATTTGTGCTTTGGGTCATTATTATGTTGGAAGGGGTTCAGCTGTCTTAAGAGAGGCCTGTACAGTAGGTTTCAGGCCAAAGAGATATTAGAGTTATCCACAATCCCTCTACTGTATCTTGACTAGAGCCCCAGTCCCAGCTAAACAGAAACAGCCCTAAATCATGATGTTGTCACCACTATGCTTCACCATGGGTGTGGTATCCTTTGGGTCATAAGCTGTTTTGAATTTGTGCTAAACATATCTTTTTTTTAATTATGCTTAAAAGTGTCTACCTTGCTCTCATCAGACTGTGGTTCCCAATGTCTCAAAGGATATGCAGGTTTTGTTTTTGTTTTGTTAAAATTTCACTTAAATTTTACTTGAAATCCAATGCAATTTAACATATTTCTACCCTCTGTATATGTACAATTTTACTTTTTCAATTTAGAACTAAATGCTTGTAAGGGGACCAGTTTATGGTGTGTGTTTGAAAATAATGTGTTTTTATTTACTTTTTTTCTTAGATGGAGGAGGAGTTTGTCATTATCGATGATGCTGCAATTAAGGAAATTACAATGTCACTAGCCACTGAAGATCTGTCATCAGCTGTTGTCAAGATTAAGGATTACTTTGCACAGCTAAAGCATGTTGAACTGAACATCGCTATAACAGGGGAGTCTGGATCTGGAAAGTCCACATTTATCAATGCCTTCAGGGGTCTAGGGGATGAAGATGAAGACGCTGCAGAAACTGGTGTTGTAGAGACCACAGAGCCTATTTATCCTTATCCAAAATTCCCAATCCAAACTGTCAAATTGTGGGATCTCCCTGGCATTGGAACGCCCAGATTCAAAGCTGATGAGTATCTCAAACAGGTTCAGTTTGAACAATATGATTTTTTCATCATCATCGCATCAGATCGCTTCAGAGAATGCCATGCCAATCTGGCAGCAGAGATACTGAAAGTGAAAAAGAAGTTTTATTTTGTTCGCTCAAAGATCGACAGCAACATCGATGCTGAAAAAAGAAAGAAGACATTTAACAAAGACACTGGATACAATCAGAAACGACTGCATTAAAGGTTTCCTTTTATCTAATTTATCACTATTCCATAAAGCTATTACAGTACACATAGTGTACATTTAAAAAAAAAATAAGATTTATAATGGTGTTTGTTCATTGTTATAAGGTTTTAGATAGCCATAGTGTCTTTTAAGAAAAGACCCTTTTAAGAAAATGTTTAAAAAAGACATTTGCCTTTTTTCAGGTCTAGAGGAGATTGGTCTAAACTCGCCTGCTGTCTTCCTGATCTCTTGCTCTGAACACGGTCTCTATGATTTTGACCGCCTTGAACAAACAATGGAGAAGGAACTTCCCCAGCACAAGAGAGATGTACTGATGCTTGCACTTCCAAACATCACTGTGGAGATCAACGAAAGGAAGAAGGCACTGCAGAGCAACATATGGAAGTTGGCACTGCTCTCTGCCTCAGTTGCTGCTGTGCCAATACCTGTTTTAAATGCAGCTGCATCATTCAGTGTAGATGTGGCCATCTTGGTCTCAGAGATAAAGAAATATTACAATGCGTTCAGTTTGGACCCAGATTCCTTACATAAACTTTCTGAGAAATCAGGGAAATCATTAGATGAGCTAAAAGCTGTGTTGAAATCTCATCTAAATCAAGAAATAACCAAAGATGTGGTTATTAAGTTGCTGACAAATTCAAGTATTTTAGCCATAGAATCAGCTGCAGAGTACTGGCTGGGATTCATTCCTGTTCTGGGATCCCTAACTGCCGGGCCACTGTCCTTCTCTACCATTTACTACATACTTCAGAATTGTCTTAATGAACTCGCTGAAGATGCCCGAAATGTGCTCATAGTTGCTTTACAAACATCAGTATGAAAATTTAAGTGTTTCATCATAAATTCTAACTCAAAAATGGCATTTTGAGATCATAATTTAAATTACATTTTCAAAGCAATAAGATACAAGAGGGCGTGTGTGTTGCATTAATTTGGGTGTTTTGGAGCTTATTGCATTTATTACACAATCAATATAATAAAATCTATTGTTCATTAAATCATAAAATGTATTACTAAAATATGTATCATTTTAATTTAACACAGTCTATTCAGTTGACAGTACGCTTTGGTTTCTTAGCAACATAACATGCATGTTTTTAACATAATGGGTGTTTTTATTGGATTAAAACACAGTGCATTAATTCTGAATTCAGCGACGTGGTTACAGGTGTGTATATTGTACATTTTGCAGCATCTTTGAATGAGGTGCATTCAGTTCGATTTTAAAACAAAGATGATCCATTTTAATTCTTATTATTTTTTGTGTGCTAATTACTTTATTTTATTTTTATATATTGATCATATCAATATATATATTCATTTTTGTCTACTGTTTTCTTTAAAATTGCATTTAATTGAATAAACTGCAGAGTAAATAATTGTCCGTTGTATGCCTACACACAGGGTGCAAGCCCCTGAGCTGGTGTTTCTCACTGCTCCTGGCAATTATCACAGCTTCTCAGATTCACCCGTATACATTTTTTTTATACAAAAAAAGTAAGAAATAACTTTGTAAACTTTGCAAAATGAAATGCATCCTTAATGTTTATATCAGGGAAGCAACCAACTTTATTTGAACAGTCACACAACAGCATGGGGGATCTTTCCTGGAGAATAGCACACTAATGCTTTAGCTGATGAACCATCACACACATCTCTAAACAGAGGTACCGATGTTCATCACAGTTACATTAGTGCCATCAGCTGGTCTCAACGCACTTGTAAAAATTCTACAGAAGCCAAAATATACTGACAAAATATCTGGCATACATGTTATTCTTAAAGAACATCAAAAAAGCTAACATGAATAGAATACTAACAGATTTCTCATATGAAAAACCAAATTAAGTATCAGACATAAAACTTAAGTAGATAAATAATATATTAACACTGCAACAAAAAAAAGGGTAATGAATCCAAAGACTTAGCTTTTTTCTTTTATATAACAAATATCATCTCTTCGCAAGCGGGTAAATTAGTTCAGCTGAAAGAAGGCAGACAAATTAAAAAACGTTAATGTCAAAAACAAACAAACACTCATACATTTTTATGTCCTGGCCCCAGCCTGACGCTTCTACTCCCATCTTTCACTCCCACTCCTTCCCTTCTTTCTTTCTCACGCAAAAGGAAAGGAATGTGGAACTGAGGAACTGAAGGGAGGCATACAGGACACACACACACAGAGCTCTGACATCTTCATGATGTCATTAGGAGGCCTGCCATGTTGGCTTTGGCGTGCGTTTCCATAGTGATTTGGTTGGTCTGGTGTTGTTATTAACGTTTTCTCTCCAGGTCTCTAGGTGTCCTCCTCTTCCTCACCTCCTCCCACTGCTCTCCTTCTCACAGTGTCCTCTTTCGCACCTTCTCTGCTCCACTCCCCCACACTTCCACTATATTCATCTTCATCCTCCTCTTCCTCCCCATCCGCCTCCTGCTCTTCCTCCAACTGCTGTCGAAGTCGTGCCTGCTCCATAGCATGCTTTTCTGTTCAACAGAACAGCAAAATCATAGTAAAAAGTAAAATGAATTGTTAGTTTGAGATAGCAGTGATGCCTCAAAACAGTTAACACACTTACTCTGATAGTAGGCTGAAGAAGAAAAGCGGCGTGATGGAAATACAAAATCAGCAAAAAACACCAGCACCTAAAGGAAAAAGGAAGATAGCGCATTGTTTCTATGCACTGCATGCATATAATGGACAAATTCAATGCAAACATTTTTATAACATATGTATTGATGGGGAAATACAAATCCACATTTGTCAAACAATCCTATTCCAAATAATCCCAAATGTTTTTATTTAAATTGCTTGAGCTCTGGAAAGGCGCTATATAAATAAAAATTATTATTGTTATTATTAAATTACCCTTTTGTAAGACAAATGCTCTAAAAATCACATGTCGTTTGCATTACCTGGTTTGGTAGTTTTTTGTTTGTTTTTTTAAACATGATTCCATGATGTATACTTAGAATTACACTCACTGGCCATTTCATTAGGTACACCTGTTCTACTGCTCAACACCACCAATATCTAATCAGCCAATATCATGTCAGCAACTCAATGCACTTAAACATGTAGACACATGGTCAAGACATTCAAACCAAACATCAGAATGGGGACAAAATGTGATTTAAATGACTTTGGACATGGTGTGGGTGTTGGGGCCAAATGTACTGGTCTGAGGATTTTCATGCACAACCATCTTTAAAGTTTGCAGAGAATGGTGTGCAAAAAAAGAAAATATCCAGTGAGCAGCATTTCCCTGGGAGAAAGAGCCTTGTTGATGCAAGAGGTTCAAATGGTTTGAGCTGATTAGAAAGGCAAGACTAAGTCAACTTTCAACATCTTATTCCAACCGGGGTGTGCTGAAGAGCATGTGTAAAAGCACAACACATCAGCAGAAGGCTATGCCAGGCGCGCCACCGGTCAGCTAAGAACAGGGAACTGTTACAGGACGTTACAATTCACATGGGCTACTCATGGGCTCTGGGTTGCTGATCAAAAGGGTCAAGTACTCTTTTATCCCAGTTTTCAAATCGGATTATGTGAAAAAAATTATTTCACTCTGCTATAAGCTACATTCGACAAATGACAAATCTTAATCAGCATTAAAAGTTACGACTGTGCCCCATACAGTGAAAGTATTTCTATTAGTAGTTACCAATTTCCATCTGCCATTATCAGAGTCAGCTTCTAAAACTTCATATGATTTTCCCTGTTGTGATTTTGTCTTTTACTGTATGCATTACTTGATATAAATACATGATATATGCCTATCAGTAATACTTGTCCTTGGCAGCATAACATTCTACAATCAGTGATATTCAACTTAGTAACTTTTGCCAAAGGCATAAAGAACTGTCACATCCTTAATGTTATTCATGTCACTGAACCTGTGAGTGATCTTACCAGTCCTAGGGTGAGTCCAGATAAGAGAGTTACTAAGCCGAAAATTATGTAAGAACCCCAGACAGGAATTCCGACTTGTTCGGTTAGGTAGGCATGGCATTGCTGTAAAACACAAGGTTAATGAGACAACTTAACAAAAAACAAACTATATTTACATTAGTTAAAAATATTAAAAGTAAAGAAATTCAAAGCACTGGACTGGGAACAACAATAAGCAATAAGCAACAATAAGCAAATTTTATATGATGGGGCTTTCATATTTATTTTCACTGTAAAATACCATACAATATATGACTATAGAAAGAGCCTGTTCTTACCCTGATGAACATGGACAGCTTAAAGAGAGCAGACATCATATTCATCCTAAAGACAGAGAACATACTCATACAGTACATTTACTCAAAACATTTGTGATTCACAAAAACAAGTCGGCTATCTACCCTAATATTAATACACAGGCTACATCTACATGCAATTACATATTTAATATATATAAATAAAATAATTGTATGACTTGTTAAACAAAATTATGAAAATGCTGTCTATATTCTCAATTTTATAAAAACAAAAAGTAAAAATAGAATTGTTACCCCCATGTATTAGTGACTTTAGCCTCTCCTTGCTAACATAATGGCTCTCCTCTAAAGCTTGGTGAGTTTGGTAGCCTTTGTAATTTAAGATGTAATTTAAGTTGTAAGCTATGCTGTACCACAATGTTCTATAATGAAACAGCACTACCTACCACTTGGCTGCGCTAAAAGGAAACAGACAAATTACATTTCCTCTCACAGATTCACACACACATTATGAAGGTGCTTACATGAAAGAGGAAGGGCCAAACCAAGTGGAAACAGGCTCAATGTTCTGCCATTTCTTCTCTTCAATGAAGGTTAGGAAGTCGTCTTTAGTGCGTGCGCCCTGGTACCGCCTAAAAGCTCCATCTTTACAGCTATTGTGCACAAAATATACCAAACAATTTATTCATTTACATAAAGTATTCATAGTTTAGTCTCAGTCATAAAGAAGTGAAACATGCCCCTCTAATTACCCATACTATCTATATATGTGTGACTCATAAGTGGTTATAATCGGATCATCTTCAGGAAACGAAAGTAACCCCTACACACACACACACACACACACACACACACACAGAGACACTCTCAAGCACATAAACCACATTATACTAGAGTATAAGCACACAGTTTTACCTTGATGTATAAAGATGTCAGAAATAGCATTAACTTACTGGTATATGGATGGAAGTGCTGTGATGATAAACCTGCCACTCAGACCTGCAACAAGTTCAAACACATGAAACAAACTCATTCTTCTTAAAACACATACTCACTCACACAATCCAGGCAAAACTGAGTTTAGGTAAAGAAATATACCAGGCTGCTCAGTTACGTCCACTTTAGCAATGTTGACCCCAATGTCATCACTCCACTCTGCAAATTCATCCCACACAGGCTGCAGCTGCTGGCAAGCTGGACACCATGGAGCAAAACTGCAAACACACAAACCCAGGGACCACAGATACACACATATATTAGGGCCAACATGACAATATAAGGACATCATGAAAATGTGCGTCATAATACACATTTCTTAGATATTGCAATTTAAATGCTACAATGTTATATTCTCTTCAAACATTTTTTCTACATTTAGAACTAGAGGTTACCCGCGGATCCACCTAATTATGATCTGGCAATCAAATAAAGATGCATTATTACCTCACAGTGTGGCACATGAGTTAATAATGCCTACTCTCGTTGAATAACGCCTGTGAACATGCCTGTGACACAACGCCCATGTTTCATATAAAGATTGTGAACGAAATGGCTGGTAAACCAGGAAGTGCTGCAGCCTCACAGCTCCAGGGCCACATGTTTGATCCTAACCTCCTGTCTGTAGGTGAATTTCACATGTTCTTCCCACATTTGTATCCATTTTGTTCAGATTCTTTGGTTTCACCTTCCAAAGGTGGACTAGCTATGCTAGATCAGCCCTTCGTGAGTGAGTGTGTGTGCGTGCAATTACCCTGTAACAGTATGTAGGGCAATTCAATCCTTGTGTTGAGTGAGACACTACACTGACCAAGAAAAAGCAGAAGCTGAATTCAAACAAATCTTGAAGTAGATATCTCATGTGTGCCTGCAACGCGGTGAAGTATAAGCTGTACATTCTTTTTTATATAATAGCATTTCCCCCTTTATCAATGAGAGTCCCTTACTGCAAAATCAGATAATATGGTGAAGATAATCACATCATCACATGGGCTTTTAGAGCTGAATTAAGCATGATAGACCTTCTGCTGGACATCTGCAAGGCACAGTATAGCATGCATCATCATTGGAAGTTTCCACAAATTCGTGGATGAAAAACTAAAAACTTTATATATGCTCTACCAAACGGGACTATATATCTAGACTATAGATTTCCTTAATCCATTTCCTTTCCTCAACAAAACCTCACCTATTCACATTGCAGTGCACTCTACAGTTTAACCACAGCTCAGTTTTCTTTATAAATATAACACTGCATGCTCAGTGTCTATGTGAACCCGAGAAGTTGGCTAGCCTAACCCGAACATTATCTTTACTGTTCACGTAACACGAAAGATACACGAAAGATATTCTAAGAAGCTTAGCTATCGCGCGCTAATACTGTACGCGCTAACTTCAGATAGGCGGCAACTCACAATTCAATCATCCATTCTCCTGTCAAGATTTCCTCCCAGTTCCCGTCCGTGATCACTCTTAGGTTGTCCCGCTTCGCAGCGACAGGCAGCACCGACAAACAAGAAAGTAGTACAACTAGGAACCAAATAGAGAGGGAATTTAATTGTGAAAATATTCTTGTTTCTCTCCTTCTGCCGCTCGCTGAAGCCGCCATGTTTACGCTAACTCTCTTAGCATACTTCCGCTTTGGACAGGGAGACTGTAAACCACGTGACATGGGCTGCGTTTCAAATGGCGTCAGTATATAAGTGCACTGTAAAGCAGGGGGAAATGGAGTTCTTTCTATATCATATCAAGTGAACTATATTTTAATAGTGAGGCATTTGAGACTCCATATTAAAGAACGCTTCCATAAAGAAGTAGGACAGCTATAGCTTTTTAAATTCTGACCATAATTATTTATATTATTGTAAAAATGCTCATTT
>JAOTQY010000039.1:18312067-18322177 GCA_026413445.1 Dolichallabes microphthalmus
CATGTAGCACCTTGGTCCTGGAGGAACGTTGTTTCGTTTCACTGTGTACTAACTGTATATGGTTGAAATGACAATAAGAGCCTTTGAACTTTGAACTTGAACTTGAAACTGTATGCTAATGCATACTGTACTATGTATTTGTTAAAAAAAACTGCTAAATACTTCTAACTGCACACTCACTCCATTTATGCTCCATTTATATTCATTTGCTCGATGCCTCTGCACCAAAGGATTTATAATTCTGTCCCTGGAGGTTGAAACATTGAACTATTCGCCTGCTAGAAGACAGCCTTCTGTTTGGAAAACCCTATTATGTAAAATGGAAAACTGCGCATCATGTAAATGTAGTGCCGCTTAAGAGATCTTTGATGGAAGCAGGTGACGAAAGAATTTCATCACTTTTGAATTGCATATTCTCTATTAGCATGCTGGGTACAAATAAAAAAAAAGTTTTACACTTACTGTAAAGTGCTTTTAGTGCACTAACTTGAAAAGAATCATATAAATGTATTTGAGTTGAAATGCAGCAGGTGTGAGAGGATTTAAGAAGTTTAAAGGTAGGAGGAGCTTTCTGAACTTCAGGTTACAGTACATGCCCGAGCAGTATCTCACCAACCCACTTTTCCACCATCAGAAAGAAAATCATTAAACATTTAATTATCCAGGAATCCCTATGTAGCCCTGGAGACATTAGAAAGAAACACAATATTCTCCATGACTTTCACATGATACAAAAAGCACACTCAAGCATACACCACCACATTCATCTCCACGAAAACACTCACATGATTCCCAATACATTTTCTAAATTATTTAAAACTATTCTCCCACCAAGCACTGCATTTTTTGTTTTGTGCACACCCTCACACACCACAAAAAACTCCCCCTTGACCAGTGTTTTTGCACTTCAGCTTTACCATTCACACACACACACACACACACACACACACACACACACACACACACACACACACACACACACAACAAACATTTTTATACCATTTTAGTGCATGCCTTGCTTAAAACTATGGCAGAAGCTA
Organism: Dolichallabes microphthalmus; assembly: GCA_026413445.1. Lineage (NCBI taxonomy): Eukaryota > Metazoa > Chordata > Actinopteri > Siluriformes > Clariidae > Dolichallabes > Dolichallabes microphthalmus. Next base: position 18,313,108 of record JAOTQY010000039.1, read on the forward strand.
TAAAACTAAATTTATAAATCTAAAATAACAGCTGCACTACACACAGACTGCCACAGTTTAAGTCACTGATATTCTACATTATAGTACTCATGAGAGTGTATCCAGTTGTGTGTGATGTGGCCTCTTGATAGTGGATAATTATTCAATTATTGTCGCAAAGCAGCTTTATACAATCAAAAGGATTATGGAAGTTATTATATGACAATTATAACAGTTATAATAGTTGCAGGAGTCAAATATTTTGCTTTATGCAAGTGGGTATGTTTGGTATTGGTAAGTGGTATATTATAAACACTGCTCATAATGCATTGTGTTATGTTTGCTATGAAATTTAATTGTATGCAGTATAATATCAGATGAATGTTCTGTATGTATTTAATACATACTATGCATTTGCTAGTGAATAAAACTTACAAATCCTATAAAAAGAAACCTCACATTCTGTCACACTCTCTTTATTTAATTTGCTTGATGCTGCTGCACTAGGTAAGTACAAGTCTGGCTCTGAAGGCTTGCAACACTGAACCAGTAATTACTCGCTTGCTAGAAGACAGCCTTGTATTTTGAAAACCCTTTACAATTATGCAAAAAGGAAAAGCTGCCACCTGTAAATTGAGACTAGACAAGGGAGAACGGTAACTATAAATCACACAAATGAGTTGCTTCCTAGGATTTCTTTCATAAATAAAAAAAAGTGGGAGACTTTCAGTAAAATAAATAGTAAAATATATTTGGTACTGAACATTGTAAAAAAAATTATAATGTGCAGGGATATTTTTGATTCAATGGCAAAACAATGTAAAATTGTCATTAAAGATACATCAATGTGCCTGAAATAAGTTCCAATGTCACTTTCCCTTGTAATATAGGTACTTTAATAGTGTCACCCCAGTTTGATGCATTTGTACCTTGAAAGGTTTGTTTTAGCATTTTATATTGTTATGAAAGTAATGTAGCATATATTTTTTTCATAATTTAATATAGACGCTATAAAATGTGTTACTGACTCTTTGTTACTGTTTAGGTAGTCTGTAACAGTTTTAAGAGTTGCAAGTTCTGTCAGACATGTTACCAGAAACTGAAAAGGCCTCTAAGAAAGTGCTTGCAGCTAGCTGAATCATCCTAGATGCAAATACAGCTTTAATATTATAATTGAATTCATGTGCCTAACCCTACCATCTGTTCATTCAAATTGTTTAATGAGGAATGTCATGAACAAACTTACAGACTGTAACTGATTAAGTTGTGTGTCCTTCAGAAGTGCATGGAGTCATTAACAGCATATATTAACTACTGTCAGCACAATGGCCTTATCAGCATCTCACTTAATAATCTTGCATAGTCTTCTCCAAGCGTTACATTATTCGTTAAGGTGAGAACATCCATCCATCCATCCATCCATCCATCTTCTTCCGCTTATCCGAGAACAATTTGTCACAAATTTAGCTGATTTTAGCTGAAAGTGCTATTCAGTGTTGATAGATGTGTCGAATGCTGGTCCTTAACTGCATTAACTGCAACTCCTTTTATGCTTGACGCAGTTATGGAAAAATGTCCTTTATTTATTTATTGAATAGTTTTTAATAGTTACATTTCTTTTAGTGTTTATACATGAACCCTCTATCACACAGAACATAGTTTTGTGCCTCTAAGGGTTAATTCTGAGATAGAAACCAGAGAACATTTTGCTTTTTTTAAAATGAAGACTGAAATAGTAAGCTGATACAGGTTGCCATAGTTACCATACTCTTTAGAGAAAGGGGCTTCTCAGTGGTTCTGATAGTTAATGACTCTAATTTTCTAAGGGGATTCTACATGGAATCCTTTCTGAAAGGGGAACCCTCCGTTGTTGGTTTCTACATGGAGTCAAAAGGTCACATGAATTCTGATCTGCCCATTCTCATTCAAGTGGCATTACAGTGTATTGTACTGTATATACAGTATGTATTCAATTGAATACCACATACAAAAATGACTCTGATCAGAACAGGAAAAAAATCTGCATCTGTGTCACATTAGGGTAAAAAAAAAGGAATTTAGGCTAAAGTCACTGAAATTGAACCATAAATCTGATCTGACCACAAAATCGGAATTGAGTATTGAGGCTTGTAATGTGAACTCCCAGGGTGGTAATGTGAACGTGACTCCGATGCGATCTGAAAAAGCGTTCAGACAACCTTAAAAAAATTAAATCTAGAGTAACATTAGAGTAAAAAAAAAATATCGGAAATTAGTCACTTCAGGTTACCTAATGTGAACGTAGCCCTTTTCTTCCCTTTAGTGTATGGATAGTGTGCTGACAGAGTTCAGTACCTAGTCACTCTCTAGTTATAAATCTGAAACTGGCAGGTTAATTGTCGAATGGTGCTGCGGATGCCGCTTCTCTCTGACTCCGCCCCCTGTATAAATATCTGCTCCTCGAGCCGTGCGCCTGCATACTGAAAAGGATAACACACCGAGGCGCCTGTGCGTAACTGGAGTGCTTGTTTTTCCCCCCTTCCTGCTTCTAACAAATCCAAGCTGTTCACAATGGAAGAGATGGAAGAGGAGCTCAAGTGTCCGGTGTGTGGCTCATTTTTCCGCGAGCCGATCATCTTGCCCTGCTCACACAACCTTTGCCTGGCCTGCGCTCGAAACATCTTGGTGCAAACGCCGGACGCTGAATCTCCGCAGGGCGGCCGCGCTTCCGGCACAGCGCCGTCAGATTATGACTACCTGGACCTGGACAAGATGAGTCTGTACAGTGAGTCGGACAGCGGCTACGGTTCTTACGGCGGCTTCGCGAGCGCACCCACCACCCCTTGCCAGAAGTCACCTAATGGAGTGCGTGTGTTCCCTCCTGCTGCTGTTCCCCCGCCGCAACCTCAGCACCAGCTGCTCCCGCAGCCTTTGGGCACAGCGCCGATTCCGCGCAACGCCTGTCTGACTTGCCCGCAGTGCCACCGCAGCCTGACCCTGGACGAGCGTGGCCTGCGCGGCTTCCCCAAAAACCGGGTGCTCGAAGCCGTGGTGGACCGCTACCAACAGAGCAAAGCGGCAGCCCTGCGCTGCCAGCTGTGCGAGAAAAGCCCACGGGAAGCCACAGCCATGTGCGAGCAGTGCGACGTGTTTTACTGCGACCCGTGCCGCCTGCGCTGCCACCCGCCGCGAGGCCCGCTCGCCAAACACCGCCTCGTACCCCCGGCACAGGGGCGCATCAGCAGGCGCGCGAGCCCGCGCAAAACATCCACCTGCACTGAGCATGAACTGGAGAACCTCAGTATGTACTGTGTGCAGTGCAAGACACCCGTGTGCTACCAGTGCCTCGAAGAAGGCAAGCATTCCACACATGAGGTCAAGGCGCTGGGGGCCATGTGGAAGCTGCACAAGGTGAGAGAGTGGGATGGCATTTACCTGCATACAGTACCAAAAGATTTGATTGATAGGTTGATGGATTGATAGATAGATGGTAAGATTTAATACATGTGGATTACAAAAGTGCATTCATAAGTATACTATACTTATTTTAGAATCCATGTTTGATGTACCATTTCAGCTATCTAGGATTCTTTAGTAGGACACTAAAGTGCTGATTAATGACCATCTGCATGCCATAGTTTATCTGACAGTATTAACCCCTACACCCTTTATGTTATCATATGATACATGCAGAATTCTTTAAACACACAAATGATTTTTTTTTTTACAAAGACGACTATGAGCCATGGTGAGCCTGCAATACAGACCATTTAATAATTTGTGACAGAATGATGGCAGAGAAGAACAGTGGTGTCTGTGTTCTGGTTAAAATTCAAAGCACAAGCTAAAGGGAGCAGACTGTGATTCTGGCTGGACAGAAAACTGGAAAAGGATGCATCACTTATCCTCTATAAATATCTTGTGACTGATTTAGTACACTCAAATCACAGACTAGACTACAGTACATTCAGGTTGAAAGCAAAGTATTTAGCTACTCAGTAGGTTTAGCTAGTACTCTTTTACCACAGAGTCTTTCACCTGGTGTTGTGGAAGTAAATAATTATTTGGGTGTTCTACCTGTTCCGTAATGCATCTCTGCATCTCCATGGAAATGTTAAAGGGATGTGTGGTTTTGTTTCCATGGTGATATTAAAGGCATGTGTGTGTTTTTCGTAGGCAGCAGTGAATGAATGTTCTTTTAATACGTGTGTACAAGGAGGAAAGGTGAGGGGAGAGGGGAAACCCTCATATCTCCAATTCTCACGAATTTACATGGAAATTTATGAACATTCTGCATATATAGTATATTTATAGTTAGAGATGCTTTTCCAAAGTGACTGGAACAGCAAAAGCGAACATTTTTTGAGCAAGTGCTTTACACCAGTAAAATAATGCATGAATAAATATCCACCTGCTGATGTGTAACAAGAGTATGATAGTTTTTGAATGCAGCACTAGAACATAGGAGGGCTGCAAACATCAGTCACAAAGCAGTGGGTCGAACTACAAAGGCGAGTCATGTTACCTGATAATACTACTAACAATAATGGAGTAGTTGGACTTCATGTTTTTTTTGTTGTTGTTGAAAAGGCAATAGTGTACTACAAGGCAACATGGCCATGTTAACATACTGTATACTGAATGATCGAATGGAAACTTGTTTTGAATATTACAGCACTGATAATTATAAGTGCTTGAATTTCGGTGTTGATGTTTGTATCACAGTAGGTTATAGAGAGGTTCTGACTGGAAAATGTATTTAATTCAATAATAACAACCTATCAGTCCATTAGTATTAAACAGACACGCTCAACATGCGTCACATAAACAGATTTAAAGCATGTTAGAAAAAAACAGGCTGTCATGTGCTTCCCCAAGGCACATGAAGTCGTCTGAATCGTTTTAAACTGCTGCTAACGCAACATTAGGAGTGGTGTAAGGCACTTGAAACAAAAAACGCTATCCTCTCTCTTCTATCATGCACACTTTTAGGTTTGAGTGCTTTGTGATTTCTCATAATACTATAGAATGCTGCCTTTTTTGGTCTTATTATCTTTGAACAAGAAAAAAATGAGACTGTGATAACAGGAACATGGATGTTCAAAAATATTAAACATAACTACTGATGTACTGTAGTTTATTAAATGAAATGTTCTGTTTTTTTAGCTAGGCAAATCATTGTTGTGTAAAATAAATAAAACTCTTTGGAATGTGATGTTATGTAAGACATTTATCTTTAACTCGACTTCACATTGGAGCACATCAACTGTGTCTTTAGGTATAGGTCTTTGAATGGACAATATTATTTTTTCTTTTTTTTTTAAATTTTCATCAGAATTACCATAGCGGGACTGTAAATTCCACCATAACTTGCAGTATTTGGGCTTTATGTCTTTATGACTTTTTGACTATTTGACTATTTGAGTACTGCTCTGTGATACCATCACCAACACCAGCTGCTGTTCAAACACAAACCTTGGAAATTGGACTGGACTGTGAGCACAGACAGATGGATGAAATTCCCATGATTACTTTATAGCTAAGCATCTACTAAACATAACAAAGGAGCCAGTAGAGTGAAGGGTCTTGTGCTCATTTTGGTTCCTGAAGACCAAACATACACATTTGGAGTGTGTTAATCCTTTACTTTCCAATGGCCTTCTGTTGGTTCCGGACATACAAAAGGTTCATTAACATTAAGTAAATATTACTGCTTTATGCAGAAGTGAATTAAAAATATATACATAGTAAGTCCCAAACATATGAATGAGTTCTGTTTTGAACGCGCGTTCTTAAGTCCAATTTCTTCGTAAGTCTAACAGACATTGTCTCTGTACTAGGATGCTAACGCAATTGCCTATACACAGTATAGCTATACACTATAGCTAACACAATTGGCTACTGTATACACAGATGTCTGCAATCTTTTCACCTATCTCCATTCTCATAATTATTTTTACTTTTGTCTCCAATGTTATTGCTTGGTGGTTATTAGCAGTACCACAATAGCTCCATCGCCGCTGCTTTTATGTTTGCTTCTGGACATCCTGGGATGTGCGCAGCATGAACGTGACAATGTACGCCAGACAAGTGATCGAACTTCCTCAATTGAACATGTGCAAGCACATGTCCGTATCTTTGAAAGTTTGTAACTCAAATGTTCATACGGAGGGGTCTTACTGTAATAGTTTGTTAAAACATATGATCTGTAAAGGCGTAAAATTATGGTGGTTAGTGTAATGTAGTTTCAGATGAGCCATAGGTTGTTGTGGTGGCAGCTAGGATCCATGCTTTTCACGGAAAGATTTCAACAGATAAACTATGTTTGACAGTTATTTTTATTGTGGATCTCAATTGGGAGAGATGGAGAATCAGGAGGAAATCCATTAAAAAGATAATGTGCGTGTGTGTGGAGTGGAAATACTCTTGCTTTAAGCCAAACGTATGACCCTGTGTAGGAGGTAAAGAGAACAGATTTAGAAGCACTGCAAGGTTACCTTACTGAGCAGGCGTGTATGCACCACAACTGGGTGTTGTTGAATGTAACATATATGTTAGGAAAAAATTAAAGGGTCCCCTCATATCAGACTTTTTAGTGGTTTGTATATGTATGGTGGTATACATATATAGGTATTGTTGGCTTGAGCAATATCACACTCAAGGTCATGTTGTTGTACTGAATATCCACATGTAATGTGGACGTAATTCCACTGTAGGAATGAGGGAAGATATCACAGCCATGCTGAGATTCAGGACAACAGCAGAACCTTGAGTGTGTTATTTTTTATGATGTTTGTTTAACTGGTTATTTTGCTCTGCCAACACATATCGATTCACTTAGGCATTTAGCATACACTCTTATCCAGAGTGACTTACATTTTTACCTCATTATACATCTGAGCAGTTGAGGGATAAGGGCCTTGCTCAAGGGCTCAACGGTGGCAACTTGGTGGCCGTGGGATTTGAACCTGGGACCTTCTGAACTGTAGCCTTAACCACTGAGCTACCCCTGACTCCACATATCCTTTCACACCTGGCAGAACTAACTAACAGCAACTGGGGGAGCTGGTTGTCGAGCCGGCGCCTGACAGTTAGCGACCGTTAGCTACAGTGATTAACAGTTTTGAATGTAATGTTAAATTCTTCCTGGTACTATGTAGCCAAAAGGCGAGGAAAATAAACTATGGAGGTGGTGGACAGTCCTCAAAATCTTGTAAGTTTCGTTTAATGTCTACCTGTACATTTAATTCAATTTAGAATAGCCTCAGCTCTTCCGGAGTTGAATCCCAAAAAGTGTAAAAAAAAAAAAAAAAAAAATTAAAATAGGTGTGCTGTGTAGGGTTTACAATCCATTGTTCCACATCCCAAGTAGTGCCCTTGCTCAGTGGTTTATGGTTAATAGAACACCTGTGAACAGTCTGAATTAGACATATTGATAAACCTCCCAGTGATGTTATGGTCTCTATCAAAAATCATGGAATAGCTCTCGTCCAATCGAATTGCATGGTCTGAACTGCTGTATAACGTAACAAATACATTGGGAGGAAATACAAGGGTTCTTCTCATAGTGTTCTTTTCATTGGTTTATGTGTTGTCCATGGAGGTGTACATTTATGGTGTGTAATTTATATGAGCTGGAAACCTAAGCCTTCAAAGTGAGATGAAATCTCTGATGAAAACATGGGGTTACACAGCTGTTACTCTGTAACTTTGGTGGGCATTTCTGAGTGCGTGTCTTTGTGCATGTATGCACATACCTACAATGGAATCCTTTGTCTGCAGGTCTTGTTGTCGTGGTGATGTATCGGATTCCCGTCGCCACAATAAGCTGGTGTAAGTGTGAGGACTGTCCAGGTCTTTCATATGTATTTTGATTTTGTGAATGATCTGAAATTACACTGGCTACTGTGGATTTAAGACAATTATTGTATAAGATGAGGTATTTACTTTAGACTGCATAACATGCTTTAACAAGAATGTTTATAATAAGTGAGCAATAATCCAGACAAGTATCCTTTTCTGAAAAATTTCACATTGCATTTTTAAAATAGTGATAGGGAGCATAGTCTCCAAATGACAGAGCAATTTTGAGCAGAGTCTAATTTATTCTAGAGGTTGTTGATGCCAGCAAGTGATAGTCACAGAGTGAAAGCCTGTTGAGCTTTCACAATCAGTAAGCATATAAATAAAGTAGGCTATACGCAAGTGTAATAATGTAGCAGTTTATCTATTAAATACTGTACTGTAGTAGAGATCATGATCTCTGGTGTTGGTTTTTATTTCAGTGTAGGTGTATGCATGTACATATTATTTTTACTTTAGTTAGAATGAGTTGAAAATGTTGTTCAGTTTATGATGGATGGACTTTGTCACTTAAATAAGACACAAAAGGCACACAAAAAGGAGAAATGTAGTGTCTTAGAAATGTTAGTCAAAGACACTACAGTTCCACTATTTGATCTGTCACTACTTATATTGTAGCGCTTAAAGTATATACAGCACTTTCAAGCCATGTGTTGTACAAGTAAGTGTTGTGAAACATCAATTTTATTCTACATTCATCTAAGTTGAATTAATTAGTTTAGCGAAGACTGCTTTTCCATTCATCTTTTTGGCTTTAAGTGCATCTCTTCTTGAAATACTTGAAATGCAGAGCACTTGCCAGTACTCAGACATACTGTAACTGAGCGTTCTGTTCATAAAGGCACTATACAGTAAGGGAGACCTTTTTACTTTCTGTTGGCATTAAAAATGTGGAAATGTGGCATTAAAATTGCTGTTGGCATAAAAAATTTAGAAATGGTTTACTATAGTACTATTAAGTCAAATAGTTTAGAAACCAATAAAATCGTTTTTATTTTTTGCTTTATGACCAAATGACAGAAATGCTCATGCAAAAGGTATACCTGCAATTCAATCATATTAACCCATAAGAGCCCAGACCTATTTCTGGTTTCAAGGGAAATTGTGGGAGATATAACATAATTCAGGCGCGGTGGTGTAGTGGTTAGCACTGTCGCCTTGCACCTCCAGGTTCTGGGTTCGATTCCCCGGCCAGGCTCGATTCCCGTCTCTGTGTGCATGGAGTTTGCATGTTCTCCCCGTGCTTGGT
>JAOTQY010000039.1:18451482-18465569 GCA_026413445.1 Dolichallabes microphthalmus
CACCCCCCCCCACCCACCATCCACCTTGCCCCTCTGTCTGAACTTTTACTCTAGAGGACATATGGCTCCATTAGAAGATGCCTTTGAGGATGTAGATATGTGAGTTTTGTATTTACCTGCTTTATACAATACTCATTAACATATTGCACTTTTACCTGAAATGTAATGCGCATTTCAAAATAAACGCATAAGTTTTGTCATTGGATTAAAATTTTTTATTAAATTGTATAAAGATTTTGAAAGAATTTGGCCCTTGTACACATGCCTCACAAGTGCAAACAGATGCTGACCCTAAACACCCACATCAGTTCTCCTTCATGTACTTTCTTTTCCAGATCCACTTTAAAACATGTGCCTCCACCTCTTCCTCCTAAAGTAAGTTTCTTGTCTCTACATTTGCCTCTGCATGCATATTTATTTATTTATTTACTTATTTATTAATATAAATAATTATGCACTTTCCTTTATCCTTTCCACTGCTAGCCACATCAGTTCAGCTCATCTGATGATGTGAGGTTGAATGATGGCTCTTCCACAATTAAGCGGTTCCCAGGCTCAGATAACGGTATGGTTCCTGGTCCACGCAGGCAAAGCACACCAGAGAGAGGCAACAGGATTGATCAGATGCAGCATGATCCTTCCTCCAGTGTAAACAGCCCTGGACTGCTATCACGAACAGCAGAATATGGTACTTGTACACCTTTGTATATCTTACTCATGGGCCATAACCTGCACCTGTCAATTTACATTATCCAAACTATTAAACTATCTGTAATCTTCTGGTAATATACTAGTTTTCTTTTTTTTCCAGCATCCTATGTCATTTCCTGTAGTGAGAGATTTAGTTTCACTCACAAGCAGCTCAATGTCACTTGTGTCACTTAACTTTCAGTTGCATTTCCATGTCTTTTTTTTTTTTTTTTTTTTTTTTTTTTTTTTTTACCTCAAGTGCCTTACCTTTTTTCAGTTTACCTTCATATTTCTCTTGTTTTGTCTCAACAGTTGAGGATTCTGAGGACACACTAAATGGAGACACTCCTAAATCACCACCTGGTCAGCAGAAAAAGAAGGAGAAGAAAGAATTCCCGGTGAGTGTGTATGCAGGTCAAATAGAGGGTGTGAAGTTTTTGTGAAGTACACCACAGGACCATCCAAATTTACATTTCTTCATTTAGCAGTACTTATGCACAATGAAAGTAAGCATCCAGCCAACTTCATTTATAACTAGGAAGATGAGATCAGTGCTAGTATAAGTATTCTGTATAGTAAGAGAATCTTGGTGCATACACAATACAAAGGCTATCAAGATAATTTTAAAACTTGCAAACTTTGTATCTTGCAAAAGTTTGTTATAAACTGTCAGCAGCAGCTGTCTGAATGCACGGTGGGGAAAATTTTAAGAAAAAATGGCAAGAACAGAGTCAAGTATAGCAGTGACTATGATTTGTGTAAGCTGTTGATCAAATCTTGATCTTATGAAGACAAAATCTGCATCAGTTACATCACTCATCTAAATCCACACCAATATTAGCTGTGTGTGGGGTGGGGACAGTTAGTGTTCATGGAAATAGAGGGGAATATCCAAGTTGCTGTTAGATGTAATCGATAAATTTGTGGAGTTGTATTGATTTAGTAATATAAATGATTGACGCTAGTGTTAACATTACTCTTCAAAAGTCATTTTTCATTTCTTTACAGAAGCCAGCAATTAATGGCCTTCCACCTACCCCTAAAGTGCTGGTGAGTAATTGCTTCATTTTCCCCTAGCTTCTTGCAAGACTCCTTGCAGTGCACATTCAGAGATTTGGTTTTACAAGGTTTTTTTTTGTGTACTTTAAAAAATAAATAAATAAAATAAAAAGTAGGCTATTGGAGGTTACTGTATAGCTACTGCAGTGCCAGATAACCAAGATCAATTTAATTGAAAGTCAATAATTTATTTGCAGGCAAAATAAATACTGCAGCAAATTCAGTGTTTAAGTTAATATAGCTATGAGTAGTTTCAGTCTACTCTAAATGGCTTAATTTTAGCATTCCAATTGTTAATTGTGTATTCTAAGTAGTGCTTTACAATTAATCACACAGAAATCTAAATCAAAGTGATCCTGTGCCTGCAATTTATTATAGTTAATATTTGCGTCGTTGGGGATTTATGAAGTTTGCCAATAATTTTTCTATATATTTATATATATATATATTTTAAAATACTTTTTGAGATGACAAATGTTAGCCAACATCTTAAGATCATTTGTGCCATTCAAACAAAATGGTTGAATATAAAACATACAATAGTTACATATTACAGTATAAATCACTATTTGTCAAAATAATCACTTGTTTTTTCCCCTATTATTATTTTTATAAAATGTGCAGTCCTAACTTCCAGCTAATCCTCTCTGTGAATCATTATACATTTTAGTTAAATTGTTCATTTAAAAAAAAAAAAACATAAAATAAAATGAAAACTCGAGTTATGGAAGCAATGTGTAGTAGTATTTTTTTCCTTTAGAAATAGTAGTTACACTATTGTTAGTGCTATTGTAACTGTCAGAAGAGAGACACATTCTTATGTTGAAGTGTTTTTTTTAATTATTTTTTTTGGGCCCCTCTGTAGAAAAAAATGTGGGCACAGTGTGACAGAGTCTGATGTACATCAGACTCTATTGCTTTCATTTGAATAAAGTTCGGGGCAATCTCTGTTGGATACAGCAATTTACTTTTGGAACAAGGCTGATACTTGATCATTTTTTCTCTGTGTTTGCATTTAGATGGGAGCATGTTTTTCTAAAGTGTTTGATGGCTGTCCTCTCAAAATCAACTGTGCCACTTCATGGATTCACCCAGAAACCAAAGGTAGCTGCCTACCTCACAGCGTCATCTTGTGTGTGATTGTGCACTCATGCATGCAATTGTGAGAAACACTTCTTTCTTCGTTCTTACATTTATAATGTCTTCCTGTTTGTAGATCAACATTTGATCTTTGGGACAGAGGATGGCATCTATACATTGAATTTGAATGAGTTACATGAGGCCACCATGGAGCAGGTACTGACCTCTGAGCTTCTTTCTCTAGCATCTCCCATTGCAGAAGGGGTTGTCTATGTATTACAGAGTATAAATCACTTTTACCATTCAGTAGATGCATGCTGCATGTGTTTCAGTTGTTTCCACGAAGATGTACCTGGGTCTACGTTATAAATAATAACCTCATGTCATTATCAGGTAAGTATCTCAAGTACACTTGAAATAAACATTTGGACCCTTACCTAATAGCTCATTGTTTCATTTTAATATTCTGTATTTATGATCGTTGGTTTTGAATGTGTGGGTATACGTTTGTGTATGTGTAGGTAGTTGAGTTTTTTTTTTTTTTTTTTGTATTTACAAAGACTAAAAGTTCAGTTGCATTTTGACTTGGTGGAAAACAGTAATTATTTCGAATTAAATTATAACTTTTCAAATATGGCAAAACTACAGTTTAGATAAACAATTTTTCCCTAATGCCAAATGTAACAAATGAGCCGAGGCATTGCATCAAAGGTTATAAGGTGGATCTGATTCAGGGAGGCTATAAAGTTCCCTTACAATTGCAAGCTGTTGCCTCTTTGTAACAAATACAGGGTGAGTATAAAGCCTTTCCCCAAACATAGTTTGCACAAAACCTATATTCTCAATAAATTACATATTATAGTTTATTGTGAATAAAAATATATATTTGACTATATATTTTACGATAATCTGGCTCTGGTAAAAGTGTACAGAATATTTCAAGAGCTTTAGTAAAAGTTGACATTGAACATCAGAATGAACAAAAAGTCTCATCTCTATAACAATTGGTGGTTGTTGGTGCTAGATTGCATTTCATAAGACTTTTTCTTTTTAAATTCTCAAAACATCCAGACACATCAGTCTCTAGAGTTTATACAGAATGGTGTGAAAAACATTGTGCGAGACAGTTCTGTGGGTAGAAATGCATTTTTAATTAAAGGTCAGAGGATTGCATCATGCACAAAACATCAAACCTTGAGGTGGATTAGCTACAACAGCAGAAGATCGCATTTGGTTCCTCTCCTGTCAACCAAGAACACAAACAACGTATACATGGTCTCAGACTCACCCACACTGGACAGTTAGAGATTAGAAAATCACTGGCTCTTATTCCAGTCTTAATCTGTCCTTTTTGGATAGACTATGCCCATGGTGCCCCATTCACCCCAATGATTGATTTGTGAGATGCTTTTCTGCTCATCAGTGTTTCAAAGCATTCATATTTGAGTGACTAGGTTACCACATCATGCTTTGTAAACTCAAGAGACAGTTGTGGAGAGTATTATCAGGACATCTGCAGACCAACATTCATACTTTTTCTTCATTCTAACGATGCCAGCTTTAGGTGAAGCTCTTGACCTATCTCCCAAAATGATCATGTAGATTGTGCTGCTTGCTTGTGATTGGCCAATTAATTTTAGATTAGTTTAGATTCTACTTTGTTGATTGTGCTAAGTATATATACAAAGTCAGTGAAATGCTTAACCAGAAATGTACAAGTAGTTTTTTTACATTTAATTAAAAAATGCAGTGTGTGGGGGGGGTCTATATGTAGAGGATGAGTTTGAGTTACCAAGTAACTGCATGCGTGACCAGGAGGTCAACTCTTGTTAAAGTGGACAGTGAGTGTATATACAGAGCAATATCATTAAAAATTTTTGTTGTGATTTTGCAAATCCTAAAGCTGCTTTGAAGGATTGTGGTTGTGAATAGTTATACAAAGCTATATGATGAGAAGCATGGCAAATCCTGACATTAGTTTCAATTATTTTGTAAAAAAAATTTAAAATATTTTTTATAATTTATCATTTTGTATATTTTATATATGCTCATATAGTGTCAAAAACAAAGTATTTAATAAACAGTTTGTGTCAAGTGTGGAGTTTAGTCATGTCTTGTGCACTTGGCAATACCATAGTCTTGGACACAAACCTGTCTTGGCTGAGGAATGACATTTGCTATAATGACAATTATCAGGAACAATCTCATAAGTCATAAGTGTATATACTGTATATAATAGAGACACAGATAAAAGTTAAAGGATTAAACTAAAATTCAATATGGCACTGTCAAGTTATGGATAACCTTTTGAGTTTTTATTTTATTTTATCATGCTCCTATTGTCAGTCTGTCCTCTACAGTTCATCATTTCACTGTATTATGTTCACGCTTTTTGCTTTTGTCGTACTCAGTGTCATTGTTATAGTAGCTACATGATTCTATTTCCTCTTTTGCACTCTCTTCTGTCCTCTCTGATCATGGCTGATCTCACTCCCTGCTGACTGCTTTAACGTCTAAATCGCCATAATCAGAAGGTAAAAGCACTTTTACACACTTACATACCAAGCGTACCATCATTTTCCTCACTGTGCACATATTCATGCCTATCAGATAGCACTTTTTTTTCTGTCTTTAATTGTTCTCTTTAAAGCCATGTTGTAGATGTGCATCACTGTGCTTATCTTAGCTTGCTATCATTGTTGCTGTCACCAGAGAAGTCCAGAGACACCGCTGAATTGTGTGGTTGTTGCCTCTCTGCCACATGTCCTTGTTGTATAACATGTTATAAACTGTGTTTAACCTGTCAATTACCATCCTGTCTCAGGGAAAACCTTCCAGCTGTATTCTCACAATTTGATTGGCCTGTTTGAGCAGCTCAAAAAACCTGGACTTGCTACACAGTTGCAAACTCACAGGTTCCCGGAACGGATACTGCCAAGGTACACAAAAGCAAGTCTTTGGCTTTCTATCAACACACAAATGTTCAGTAGTACTCTACTGTCTAGTATAGTTTTAAGCTACTCTTATCACACAGTATTTTCTAACAAATTCAAGGTGCAACATCTCTGATTTTTAATAAGCAGTGTTTTGTTTATTGCAGGAGAGTTTACACTATGATCTGTGGTTAATTTAATCTAGTTAGGGTGAAAATCCCAAATAGTTTCTTATTCAGATTGTTTAATAACAATTGTTGTTCAGAGCTGATCGCACTATCTAGTGCCAGCATACATTATGTTGAACAACATTTGAGAAAAATGTACTTCTTTTGTTTAAAGTCATCTGGTAGTGTTTGGACATTAACATATTAAAATTTTAAATGCAGACACAAGACATGTCGTATTGTCACACTGTTTGTGTGGGTCTACGTTTGTCTTTAACTTATGTCTCATGCTCAGAAGTTTCCTTTTTGAGGCAAACTGTCAGAGTAACATTTTTATATCAAATAGGATATCCCTGGTTCAATTTCAGAAGCATTTAAAGTTATATTTTGTACACAACACACGCTAAGTCAGGATACAGGCTTATAGACCTGGGTCTCATTTGCGGCTGTGTCACACTATTTGGTGGAGTGGTGTTCACGTGGCCTTGGGTTGAACCCATAGCTACTGTAAGCTCAACTTACAACTACCTTAATTGAACCCAAACTTACCTTCCTAACCTATGACTTCAGCTTTGTCGAGTACCACGTAGTTGCACAAACACGGCACAGACGAACCCCTAGCTATTTCCAGACCTGATTCCTGGCATTCTCCTTAGTATTCTTATATAGACTCTTCCACATGTGCATAAATAGACATTTGTATACTTATGTTGCTGGCTGTAGTGGAGGCAAGAATTGTGCTTGAGTTTATTTGGTCTAGACCGAGAATGTAATTTTTTGGTCTGCACTAGAATATTCACAATATTATAAATTATTATTTATATTTATAAATATCCCATGTATAAATAAAAAAAATTAATAAAGTGCAATTACTGTTTGTATTACATTTCTTTCTCTGTTTCAAAGTTCACTACATGGGCTTAAGCATCTGATACACTGTCATGATTTTTTTTGGATAAGAAGCCACTTGGGTGACTTAGAGAATGAAATTTGATCCTAGCCTTCATCTAGTAGTTTAATAATTGGTCTTGCACAGATTTTAAATCTGTGATCTCCCAAAAATCTCTTTCCACTTTTCGGCAAAATGTCAATTTATTTACAAAATAGCCTATATATAATCGCCATTTCATTGTATGTATGCACATATGACGTTCCCACTCATAATGATCTGTCTGGTTTTATGCGTGTAATTGCACTGTGTGTGGGGGGGGTTTTATTTAAAAAAAAAAAAATTTTACTAGCTTTTTCTGGTACAATTCAATTTTATATTGCTGGTACACCATGGCATTCATGCGTTCCCATACTGAAACATCAGTTGAGCTTAGAGCTTCGGATCATTTTTAAAATTATTAACATTTTTTAAATTATTAAAATGTAAGCATAAAAACATTTTGAACACATTTGCTGTTAGATGTTCTTAGAGACTTTTGGGAGACCAGAATGTCAAATATAGCTGTATCACATCAAAACATAACTGAGGCATAGAAGTGTACCATGTACCAAGTGATTTCAATTGCTTCAATGTGAAGTTCTTTATAAAAAAATTTTGTTTCTATGGGTTTGGATAAAACCTCTACGAATGCTTGCTCTTTTGATTGCAGTATGAGATTATAAGACTTGTTAATTGTCAAAAGCATTATCAAAATTTAAATGTATGTTTTACATTTGTCAGAGCTATAAAAGTTTTTGCAGTGTTGTCATTAATAATTTATTAATCATGTTTATTTGTTACTGTGGTTTGTTTAACAGGAGATTTGCCCTGACCACAAAAATCCCTGATACAAAGGGCTGTCACAAGTGCTGCATCGGTGAGCATTATGGATAAACTAATGTTTTCCTGTAGTGATTACTTTTAGTATGAGTAACCAGATGAGTAGCATGTACCCGAGCTGATATGACTTGTTGCAAAGCCACTTGTACGTGGTTACTGTCGCTGAAGCACATATGAAACATAGTCGTCGTCCCCCCCACTCTCTCTCTCTCTCTCTCTCTCTCTCTCTCTCTCTCTCTCTCTCTCTCTCTCAGTGCGCAATCCATACACTGGATTTAAGTACCTGTGTGGAGCACTGCAGTATGGCATCGTTCTGTTACAGTGGTACGAACCTATGCAGAGGTTCATGCTTATAAAGGTAAATAGCAAACATAATGTTGCATTATGTGCCATATCTTAAAAAAAAATCATGACAGTATCTTCTGTTTTATAAACCTCTCTCATTTTCTGTACTACAGCACTTTGATTTCCCATTGCCGAGTCCTTTGCGTGTTTTTGAGCTGTTGGTGGTGCCGGAGCAGGAGTACCCCCTTGTGTGTGTAGCTGTCAGTCAGGGCACTGAGCCCGGCCAGGTTGTTCGCTTCGAAACCATCAACCTCAACTCCTGTTCTTCCTGGTTTACTGAGATAGGCTCAGGTACCCAGTCACTCCCACACAGACTCGCAGATTCTTTAAAAATGTAGCTTTTGCTTAAAATAAATAAATTGTTTAGTCAAATATTAACAATGCCATGATTTATACTGCCGCAGACAGTTTAGAAAGACTAGTTTAAGGGCTCCCTAGTTGGTACTTGCCATCTTGACTTGAGGTGAGTTGGGATTGGCTCCTAGGATTAACAGGAAGAGAAGCAGGGAGAATTGAAATGAAAGAACAAACAATTTAGAACTCGTATTGTAATTATTTACAAATAAAGATACAGAATATAAAAAATTATTAATTACATTTATTTTCTTTTTTTGATCATGAACATGTGACCTTTTATCCAAAAACATGTACATAAATATAATTAAAATTTAAACAGCGGTGTTCATTCTCAGATTTCACACAATTTTAATTGTTAATTGAATTTTTTGCCCGTCATAGGCATACACAATGACTTTTTATATGCTTTTTTTTTTTTTTTTACTTTCCAGCGGCGAATCAAGTTGATGCAATTCATGTTACTCAACTTGAGCGAGACACTGTGCTTGTGTGCCTTGACAGTAAGTATGGCAGCATTAAAAATAAATAAATAAATAAAAAAATGGAGTGAGTGAGATAATTTGACTTTTTGTGTCTCCATTTACAGAAAATCTGAAGATTGTGAACCTGCAAGGAAAGCTCAAGTCTAATAAGAAACTGTCTTCAGAACTTAGCTTCGATTTCTGTATCGGTTCAGTAGGTAAGTGTATTATCTAGGCATGCTGACTGTGTATTGTTTATTATTGTTTGTAAATATGGTTGTAATGGTTGTTTGTTTTAGTGTGTCTTCAGGACAGTGTTTTGGCTTTCTGGAAACATGGCATGCAAGGAAAGAGCTTCAAATCTAACGAAGTATGGTGTCCTTTTACTTATATTTATAGACTACTATTTTAGGAAATCTAAAAAATGTTTACCAATTAAACAGGAAAAGTGAAATCCATCATTCATTTTTGTAATATTGTACTCCATGAAAACATGTTCTACATCCTACAACCTTACTACTTGCCTATGTGGTAACAGTAATCCATTAATGAATTTCTTTCATAAATTATTATTATGCCTGTTATTACAAAATCCTTTAATTTAACCCAACTGCCAACTAAGGAGGTATTCTAATAATGGCTGCAACAGGGGTTGCTCTGTGTTATACAGACGGGTACTGTTTTGGTTCCCATTGGGTAAATATTTATGGTATGCATAGTGTCAGCAAGATAAAAAGCTATCAGGAGAAATTTCCCTCATATTTCTGCATTGAGGTTATTGTGGCAGTTTATTTGATATTTTAGCCATGTGTATTATGTGTTTCATGAGGACTTTTGAAAAATGATTAGCAGTAGTTGCTGTAGTAATTGTAAACTTGTTTATGCACCATGTCAGTATTTTTTATAAGGTAGCCAGGAAGTGTAGAAGATGTTCTACTTAATGCGAGCTCAATACTACCATCACTATATCAGTGCTGTTCTTGGAAGGGTTAATTAAGTTGGTCAGAGGCAGTCGTCCTATTAATATCCTTTTCCCTTGATGTATTGACATCTGTTGCAAAAACACTAACCTTTTGTTACCTGAAAAACTGAAGTTTAATAACAATTAATTTTTTGGCACCAGAATTGCCTCAGTAGCATCTGTTACGATGGTGTGTAGTTGGGTAGCAGTTTCAATAAGTCACTCTATCAACGGTCATGTTCATCCGATCAGCATCAGACAAACAATAAAAGATTAGAGATCACCAGAAGGTGAACCGCGCTTTATGAAAGCGAATACCCATGTGTGTGTGATTCCGTGAGTGAGTGCATGAATATGAAAGTCTGTGTTTTCTAGACGACATTGTGAATGGTAATGTAAAATTGATGTCCAATCAGAAAGTAGCAGCTGCTCAAAGAGAGCGATTAAATTATTCAGCTGTTTTTGTCTTGTATGACCCTACTGAAAGGCCATCAGCACCCTCAAGGTTCTAGTCTGTGCACTCGACTGCATGTGTATGTGTAAGAGGGAGAAAGAATAGCATGCTATAGCATAAGCCTGACAGGTGTTACACCGGCACGGTCACCTGGTGTAATTGCCTGTGGTTGCATGAAAAGGGGATGGGGGGAGTTAGTTCGTCATGATGGAGTGCTGCACTTGGCTGTTGTCACTGTAGAACTTTGAGTGGTGTCTGCTTTCCTTGCACTGACCAATTTGTTTGTTAAAATAAATATGACGTTAAACAAAACACATTATAGAGGAAACGCTTTATTTCTTTCAGACTTGTACACAGATATGAGAGGAATAGGAGTTGTAGTTTACTCATCACTAGAACGCATGACTTTCCTGCTGGATATAAATGTAGGATGTTTTTGTAAGTTAACTATACCAGACTCTTATTTACTGTAGAAACTGAGCCTCACCCAAAGGTGGACAGCAGTCAACAAAGTCTCACCTGTTCCTTTACTACACCTATGACTGCTTCGTAGTTAGACTTTGTTTTCACATGCTAATTATAAGTACAAATTGTGAATACTTACTTCCAATCTTTATACGTTTAGGCAAAAGGTTTTTAAAGCACCTGATTGTCATGCTTTTTGAACATCCCATTCCAGATATAGTCCTCCCTTTGCTGGTATATTAATCCTCCACCCTTTTGAGAAGGCTTTCTTTATTTCTATCCATTCACTCACAAGAGCATTAGTGAGTTTGGGTGAGGAGATCTGGTGTGCAGTGTTTTACCCAAAACCAACACCAACATTGTTTGCCAGTGCACCATGCAGTTAATGTATTGGTTTTGAGCTCCATGCCTTTATTAATGCTTCTTTTTCTTGCCTACAGGTCACCCAGGAGATTTGTGACTCGAGCAGAGTGTTCAGACTACTCGGATCAGACAGGTGGGAGCCTCTGCTAGTATCGTCACTGTTTCTTCCTCTCATGTTCTCTTTGTTCCATCTGGCTTTCACCAACTCATTTAGTGTTCCCAGTGGTGTGTGTCTCACATTTCTCTCTCTATTTCCTCTTTACCTGGAAACATGCTCTCACCTTCCAGCCCATCTCTTTCCATCCTAAGAGAGCCAGTGATTTGACTTACTGCTTCAGTATCTATGACGAGAGGGACACACTGGGTCTGAGTGTGGGCGTGAGCAGGTGCATTGTAAAATGAAACCTCCCTAAAAAACCTTTTGTTTATTTTATTTAAGTGTGGATCAGGTGTATAAGTATTTCATAAGGAGAAACCCTGGAAGGACTGATGATAAAATGTATTAACATGTAACTGGTAATTACATGTAACTGGTATTTACTGGTAATTTTCCTTTCTTACTTTTTGTGAAACACAATATTAATGCTAGGTAGAAGCCCTATTTCTCTCAAACACCTTTCTGAAAAGTGTGGAAATTGGTCATGTTGACATAACTGCGTCACTTAACTGATGCAGATCTGGCATCTGTCTGTTCATGGGGTGAACTTTCCATTCCAGTAGCAGTATTAGATTCTGATCTGGTGGTCAGATTCATGTAAGTCACGGTCATGTTCATGCAACCTGTTTAAGATGACTTTTATTTTATGGCATGACACATTACCTTTTGACTGGTATTTAAGGGGTCTAATCCATGCCAAGAAAACATTCCCCACATCTTTATACCCCGCCAGCAGCTTGGTCAAATTATGACTCAACAACCTGCACTTCCCAGCAGTAATCCAGGTTCATCTGACCAGGCGAGGTTTTTTTAGTCCTCAGCTATCCAGTTTCTGTGAGCCTGTTCCCACTGTAGACTTGGATTTCTGATAGTAGAGGAGACTGATGTGGCTCTTTCATCCCCTTGCTGCGGCTCCCTGTGGCTTTGGGGGAAATAAATGAGCATTTCATTGAAATTTATTCAACTTTTCGAGCCCAGAGCTGCATTCCCTTCAGAAGTGTACTTCACAGGGTGCTTGTAAACAAGACTCCTGACACTATCCTGAGCAGGCAATAGAAAATACTGAAGTTTAATCATCTCTCTCCTCAAATTCTGATGCTTTTTGTTTTGTCCTGCTGCCATGAGGTTGGTTTATTTGACTGTTGTAGGAATACTATTGATATTCTAATAATGTGGAGAACGAGTGTATAAAAGAAGCTCGAGGTCCTATGTGTTAGATTTGATCTGTATAGTTTGTGAAAAGTGAGAAGTATTCCAGTATTGTCAGTTCTATCAAGCACAAACAGCCTCACTTTCTGGAAGAACAACGTCATTGTAAGAGTACAGTATGGGAGGAGATGGTGTCTGTTACGCATACACGTTCTCCCCTATGACTCAGAGGTTGCACTCATCCATTGTGAATCAGGTGCATTGGCCTCGGGCCCCCAGGCTCTGGCCTCTGTCTTGACGAGATGAGCTCTGCTGTCACAGCTTTTACTTTAACCTTTTTAAGAAAAAATGTTATATGTTGCACACAGCAGAAGGCTTGATTAAGGGGACAGAACATTATCTATCCTCCTTCCTCACTGAATTTGATTCGATTCCTGATCCTTACATACAAACAAGTTTTCACTTGCGCGCGCTCACACCTCTCTGCCTATACTCTTATGTTTTATTCACTGTGACACGGGCAGTGCCAGGCTGCTGTGTCTGAGTGCTGTAATTTCATCTGATGCCCTGTGCCCGCTGCCTCCCCCTCTCATCTCTCCTTCTGCTGAGGACACAACCAGCCATGTGTCATACTGTTTGTCTTTTCTCTCTGCTAGTCTCTCCGCTTGTGTATTTTTCCTAATTAAATGCAACGGTCTGTAACCTGGTGCTGTAGCTGTGTAGTAGTCTTTCTCTTTCTCTATCCTTCACTTTTTGTTTCTCTCCCTGAGGTGTAATGTGTCTTGTGTTTTTAGGGTGGTGGTTTTGGAAAGCAGGCCCACTGATAACCCGACGGCTCTCAGCAACCTTTACATCCTGGCAGGCCATGAGAACAGTTACTAGGCTGATTCTTGCTGATACTGCTCGCTCTCACCTAGTCACTGCTCTGGCATTGTGGATTCAGCCCTGTCTGGCAGTGAACTGCCTGTTTAAGTGAAGGCTTGAAGTGAGCAGAGGCTTCTGATCATGCCTTAATAATTTCCAGAGCGGACCTTCAGACTGGTCCAATCCGTCCATCTTTCTGCCTCAGTCACTGCCTAATGGCTAGTTTTAGAGTTAGATTAAAAGCATCAGTTCTTGAAAATGTATTTAACATCTGAAATGTCTGGAGAAATATTAACCAAACAGCATGACTGCAGAAATTGTCCTTTAAGTGCCTTTTTTGGGGCACTGTCAGGCGTGCTTCATTAAATCCTTTGAGAGACAGGCTCTCAGTATGTAATCAGTATGCAACTAACATATCTTCAAACCAGATGTAGATTTTAGATCACCATTTGGGAGTATTTAGCAGGAATGGAGTAAACAAAAATCGAACAAGGAAGCAAGGATATATTGCTGTTGGCTATTTAAAGTGTAAATTATTGAGCTGGAGTCATGAGTTGTAGTTTAAATGCAGTGTTTTCAAAAGCACACCAGCAAAATCTCACTTCCTTAACAGAGCAGGACTCCGCAAAGCCACACCTTTATTTTACTGCTTTGTAATAAAATAATAAATCTTTCCTGCTTGGTTAAATTTTAGAATGCAGTTATGATGTAAAATGGTATTCTTTTTATTGTAACTTTTATTCAATATTTGCACCATGTAAGCACTTTTGTACATTAATGTTTTTTTTCTTTTTTTTTTTTTTGTAGATCG
>JAOTQY010000039.1:18506727-18520160 GCA_026413445.1 Dolichallabes microphthalmus
CCCCCCTCCTAAAGCTGAGCACAAATAATATTCAGCATGTAGATAAGCTGGTTCAGTGAAAAGAAAAGCAGACCAAGACATGAAAGGCACACGGCAGTAGTTACCTTTTATTGGAGTCAACTGTCTAGGTGAACCTCAATGCAAATAAAGGGATGTGAGCAAATAGAAAGCTTATTGTGGCCTTTTTTTTTTTTTTTTATTAAAACTGGTGGAACCGCTTATTACCAAGTAGCTGTCATGCCAGACTTTTGCTTTGTGGATTTTTTAAAAATCTTTTTTTAGCTTTGCTTGGTGCACTCCTGAGGGGGAAAGAGCTTCTCAGTTGTTTGTGATTAAAATTAAAACACTTGTTCTCTTTGTCTGTAAGGATTTTTTCATTAGCAATCTTGGCACCAATGCTACAGTCAATGTAATCCTTTCGCTCAGTTCTAAACTATATCAATGTAATTTACAACTAATTCAGTAGCACTTTTAAGTACCTTGCATTTCCTCTAGGCTTGTAGGAAGAGGGGTGATGAAGACCAATCCTTTCACATAGCCCCATAAAAACAAAAATCAGCCCCATAGAAAAAAGTCAAGTGAATCTGGTGGCCTTTTCAACAACACTTTGTCATCACTGAAAGAAAAAGTAAAAAAAAAAGGAAAACATAAAATTTAAGGTTTTACACATCTCGTTAAAATTGTAAATAATTTGAGTGTGAATTGGCTATGTTGTTGGATTATGAAATGTCCGTGTGGCTGCAGTACTTCCTGTGTATTTTGAATGACGTATGTCTTGTCCAATCAGCAGTGAGAATCAACATGCCTATGTGTGGTTTGCAAATTAAATTCTTATTGCTGATCTTTAGTGGTAGATGTCTCGTCCAATCAGTGGTAAGAATGTCATTCGCAAACCACACCTTACCTTGTTGATTCTTACCGCTGATTGGACGAGACATCTGTCACTCAAAATATAGTACGTATATGTGAAGTACTGCATCCACACGGACATTTAGATGTATTTTCATTTCAGGATTCATTTCTGTATTTTAGGATTATACAGCACTTTGGTCAACTAAGTTGTTGTTAAATGTGCTTAAAAAAATTATTCTGACTTCACTTGGTAGTACTGCTTGTATGTCAGATGTCTCATCCAATCAGCGATAAGAATTTAATTTGCGAACTATACCTACCTTTTCCGGTTTAAGTGAATTGTCGTTGTGTTCTCATTTGTTATATTGTATTTGGTTTTGTTATTTTGTTTTTAAATTCGTTATTTAGTTTTCGGTTTTGTTATTTTGGTTTGCACATTTCAGTCACCATTATGAAGTCATGTCAAATTTTTGGGAATCAAGCATTAGACCAAGGGACTAATCAGATAATGTGTTTGCATGGCTAATATTTACCTACCGAACTGATTACTTATTTCGATCAGGTCAGACTGACCGTTCTGATTGAGTGCATTAGCCTGATGTATTTTTATTCTAAATGGGTTATTATTTTCATTATTGGTAAAATGCTACAGTCCATATAAATGCATGACTATAAAGTGAAATCCCCTTTATCTTCCATGTTGATATAATACCAGCTGAATTTGCATTATTTAAACATCTCTCTTGTGCATCCTGCTGATATCATATGAGCTCATACTGTAGGAAATTACCAGTAGGACTATAAATTCCCATTATTGATCCTAGTCTAATGGTCTGTCTGTCTCGCTGTTCAATCACGCGTTGTCTGTCTGAGGATAGCTTTTAAACTGAGAAGACTTTTTATCAGATAATATCATATACATCTCACTATTTGGCACAGGATTGGTGACATGGTTCATGGGTAATGAATTTTCCTGCCTGTCATAAAGGTTAGTTGTGCCGAAACTGATCTCTCTGGGTTGTTGTGTGTTTTTTGCATGTTGTGTTGCAGGTGGCTGCCACCCTGAATAATCTGGCTGTGCTGTACGGGAAGAGGGGCAAATATAAGGAAGCCGAACCATTGTGTAAGAGAGCCTTGGAGATCAGAGAGAAGGTAAACACGTACCCACTCATGCAGCAAATCTCATGAGAAAGGCTTATCTAATCTCTGCGACAGTATAAATCAGTCAGGCATCACGGGCCACGAACATATAACACTATGAGCTGTTATAATATGATGATGTTTTTCATTGGATATTCATTTACTAGCTAATCATTTAGCCATTTAATATCAAACTATTTCCTATCTAGCTTATCATGTGCTTCAATCATTTCCTGCTCCCTGTGTTAATACGCCATTTACCACATGACATTCTTGAGATGAAGCATAGTTAAAAAAAAAATTTTTAGATTGGCATCATGCTCCTAAATGTCTTCTGATTTTTGCCAACTTCAACATCATGTCACCATGACATCATTCCACTTCCCTAAGTATAAGTGTGACATTTAAATGCTAGTATCGTAGACTTCATCAAAACAGTTCTATAAAAATCTGTTTAAATAAAATGTGCACCTATTCGCACAAGATTAGTATCACCTGGAGACCTCGCGTGATTTGTAATAATTGTGGAGGTTGTCTGTGATCTTAATCCAGTGCAACCTCCTTAATTTCACCCATATTTTGCTGTGATGATATTAGTCCCGTGTGAATCAGCATGCCTGTAATTTGGACAGTCTTTGGCGGAGTCGTTTATACTTTTTTCCTGTTCGCCTTTTTATCCATCTTTTGCAATGACTAAAGGCTGTGTAGGAGTGAAAGTATTTTGCTGGGTCATATCGCTACCATACAACAATTCAGTGTGCAGAAAGAATTTTCAAAAACCACATATAGTAATAATAATAATATATACAGTAAATAGGGCTTTATTGTTTATTATATGTAATATAGGTAGCATGGTGGTGTAGTGATTAGCACCGTTGCTTTGCACCTCGAGGGTCCGGGTTCGATTCCCGTCTCTGTGTGCATGGAGTTTGCATGTTCTCCCCATGCTTAGTCGGTTTCCTCCGGGTACTTCAGTTTCCTTTCATAGTCCAAAGAAATGCAGGTTAGGCTAATTGGCGTTCCCAAATTGCCCATAGTGTGTGAATGAGTGTGTGTATGTGTGTGTGTGCGCCCTGCAGTGGATTGGCACCCTGTCCTCCTGGGTGAGGCTACCGGTCCCCGCGACCCTGAAGACAGGATAAAGCGGTATAGAAGATGAGTGAGCAATAATATGTATCATAAGCGTAATATTTATTTCTATAGTAACATAGTATCCGGGAGATAATTCAGTAAATTTTAGTAAAATCACAGGCTTCTTCTCTTATCCTGTACGAATGCAACTAATTCCGAGCAAATAGTACTATATTCTGAGCTTGAATCCCCCCCACCCGATGCTGAGCAAAGAGCAGAAACATTACACCCGCGCTGAATAACACACTTAGTGTTAGAGAGCCATGGCATTGAAAAGAGTGGAGCTTATGATGTTTTTAGACCATACAAATGTATCTCAGTTTGAGTAGTCTCCAGTTACAACTACACTACCTTAAAGCTCTCTAATCATTTTAGTGCCTCAGCAATCAAGAGAGAAATGCCGAAAAGTTGTGTGATTGCTCTTCTTTCTCAGGTGCTTGGAAAAGACCATCCAGATGTGGCTAAGCAGCTGAACAACCTGGCCTTGCTGTGTCAGAACCAGGGCAAGTACGAGGAGGTGGAGTACTACTACTGCAGAGCTTTGGAGATCTACGAGTGCAGGCTGGGCCCCGACGACCCTAATGTTGCCAAGACCAAGAACAATCTGGTGAGAAATGTATTTATTTGAACAGTTATGATGTACAAATATCAATAAACCCAGTGAACTATATTTTTCCCAAGATACATCAAAAACAACAACAATTAAGCAAACTTTAAGCAATTAAGCAAAAAAATGAAAATTGTTTTCCTTAAAAAATTAAGGAAATCCTGCAAGTTTGTAAAATACGAGAAAACGTCTTATTTGTAAAGTTACTTTTCACTAAAACCTGTCAGGTTTATACCACTTCCAGCATTTTTTGTTGTTTGTTTTGTTTTGTTTTAGCCCCGAGTATACAGCAGTTCTAAAGCTGTATCTCATCTCATGTTTTCAGCCTAATCACACCCTCCCAGTTTAGTAATGGAATGCATTTATTTATTTATTTATTGTTCTTATTCATAGCTATGCATCATGCTTGGATGTGAGCAAAATCATATTGGAGTTCTATGTCCGTGTTCAAGAAACGACCATCAAATTAATTATTTGACCCAAAATAGCCCTGTGATGAACATCCTCAGGTCACTGAATAAAAGTCAGTACTGATCAGGTTATCCAGTAGTTCAGTGTTGTGCCATGTAGTGGCTTTTCCCTGCTGCAAATGCTTTCTGTTTTTTTTTTTATTTATTTATTTATTTATTTTTCTCTGTGGTGCTTCTAATTTCCTTTTTAAAAAAATCATTATGATGTTTTTTTTTCTTCCTCCCGTCACTTACTGCTTTATCAGGATCAGCACAATGCAAGGTGACCTTTAGTGCAAACTAAAAGCACAGCTATTCCTCATCTTTCTCTACAGGCTTCCTGCTATCTCAAACAAAGCAAATACAAGGAGGCTGAAATTCTTTACAAAGAGATTCTCACCCGTGCCCATGAGAAGGAGTTTGGATCAGTTGATGGTAAGTACAGGTCATGCTTTAACTAGTTTTGTTACTAAACACTATTTTGTATTAGATGTAACCACAGATAATAATTAATGTTTAAACACATATGTATATGAATATATATTTTTAGTGCTCTTTTTTTTTTTTAGTGCCTAAATGAGTAATGAGTTACTGCATTATATCAGTCAAACGTTTCTTTTCACTTTGTATAATTGAAATTCTGCCATTTCTTCCTGCTTTGACTTCTCTTTTATGATAGCAGAGAACAATTTCAGTGGTGAAGGGAGGGTTAAAAGATGGACAGCTATTTAAAAACATAAAGACCCTCCTGTCAAGGGCTGTAAGACTGAAGAATTTTTGTTTGTTCATTTTTTTATGACATTGTAAGCTTAATTTTTTGATGAAGTTAAGAAGAAATAAAGCTGCTGTTTACCATTAGTGCTGAATTGTATTTTGACTTGCATATTACATTCTCTCAAGACAAATATATAATTAAAAAAAAAATTTTAATGTTTATTTACAGTTGTAATCAGAAGTTTACATACCCACATAAACATATACAGTATGTCATGGGAATGATTTTCTTTGAACTTTTCCTAAGGCAGAATTATTGAACAGAATATATCTTCAAAAGTATTAACTTCCAACAGATTGGAGGGTTTCCTTATATTGACATGTTAGACAAATATACAGCTCACCAGCACTTATCTCCTTGGTTGAATGTCATTTAGTAAATTTAACATTCATTCCGAAGTTCAATCAGCACTTCGGCAAATTCCACTTTGATATGAGATCACTCTTCTTGGCAAAATTCCTCCCGCAGGCCTGACTTTTAATTACAGTCTACACATTTTGTATAGAGTTGAGGTTCCCAAAGCCTAAAGTTAGTCTGCTTATCCATTTCACATCCAGATATGATGTATTTTTGAGGGTCATTGTTCTGATGGAAAACTAAAGTTTCCCCAAGTTTGATGATTAATATTTTGAGATCGGATTTAAGCTGAAGAATTCTAAGGTAGTCCTTCTTCTTCATTAGGTAATTCACTTTGTGTAGCGCGCCAGTTCCACTGGCAGCAAAATAGCCCCAAAGCATGACACTACTACCCTCATGCCAACAGCTGGAACACTGTTCTTGGGGTTGAATGGTTTTCCTTTATTCATTCAAACATACCTCTGGTCAAAGCTTGGCATTTTGTTTGTCTGTGTAGTCAGATGAAAACTTTAAAGTGTTGATTTTGGAGCAGGGGTTTATTCCTTGGATCAGCAGCCTTTCAGTCCATGGTTATTTTAAACCGGGTTGACTGTAGGCAGTGACGGTGACTGTAGCAGCTTTTAGTTCATTTGTTGTTCCTGGATAATTGGTAACCAACTTGAAGCAATTTTCTCTCACCTGAGGGTGACTGTGTAGGTCTTCAAGACTTGACTTGTTCTTGCATACAGTTTTTATAACTGTTCTTTGAATATGAATTTGTCTACAAATGGCTCCAGGAGATGACTTGTGTAAATCCAAAGTTGTCTGCATCAGTGTTTTGTAGATCTTTTTTTCAGATGTTACTATGGTTTACTGTAGGAAGAATTACAAGCATTTCATAAAAGCCAAAGGCTTTTATTGACAATTACATGAAGTTTATGCAGAGAGTCAATATTTGCAGTGTTGTCCTTTGTTTTTCAAGACCTCTGCAATTCGCCCTGGCATGCTGTCAGTCAACTTTTGGGCCTCATCTTGACTGATGGCAGCAGTTCTTGCATAATCAATTCTTGGAGTTTGTCGGAATTTGTGGGCTTTTGTTTGTCCGCCTGCCTCTTGAGGATTGAGCCACTTTTGTTCCCTGAGCCACTTGTCACTTTTGCCAAGCTGCTTGCTCCATTCTACTTGAAAAAGCATTGTTTATCACCAAACTGTTCTTGGATGGTTGGGAGAAGTTGCTCTTGAAGGATGTTTTGTACCATTCTTTATTCATGGTTGTGTTCTTAGACAAACTTGTAAGTGAGCCCACTTCCTTGGCTGAGAAGCAACCCCACACATGAATGGTCTCCTGATGCTTTACTGTTGGCATGATAGCTTTATTCTATTTCATTCTAAAATATGGACTAACACCACATTAAATTCTTAAAACAAAACATGAAGTAACACACTCAGGGCAGAACTTTACATACTAAGCCACGGTGTCTGTTCCCACAGCTTCGAACAAGCCTATCTGGATGCATGCTGAGGAGAGGGAGGAGATGAGCAAAGTAAGTAGCCTACGTCTCCATGTGCATTGTCCACATCCTTTTAAACGAATTACCATTAATTATAATACTCAATTTAAAGTTCCTGGAAAAAAACAAAACTGTTTTTCAGCGGGTGGTGGCTATCAGAAATTATATATTGTATATTAAAGAAGAACATATTAATTCACGTTCACAGAAGAACGTATTGTAAAGCGAGTTATATTTCAGTAGTGATGATTAATCTCACCACTGCAAGTCAATTCGAACTGCATCCTGTGAGTTAACGTCGGACACCATCTAAGTGTGTGTCTTTGCACTTAAAAGTATTTTCTTGCTCATGTGCAATTAAAGCTGTCCAATTAAAAAAAGCAAAAAGCTTTTTAAGAAAGTTGCAGTAAAGCATAACAACAATGATCATACAGCAGCGAAAGCTAGCTAAAATATGAATTCTGTTAAAAGGGAAATTAGTTGGTCCACCATAATGTCACAGCACATAGGGAACCATATACCTGTTTTACATTCTCGGCTCTTTGGCTATTGTTAACTCTTGAGCTAGAACTACTTTGCAACTGGGTTATGATAGAATTTTCAAAAGGATAAATCAGTGAATGTATATGGGGCAGAGGTGACTCAAATGGTTATGGCTCTAAGAAGATATGGGGGGGATTCAGTTCAAGCCCCAGCATCGCCAAGCTGCCACTGTTGAGCCCTTGAGCAAAGCTCTTTAACCCCATCTGCTCCAGGAGCGCTGTATACTTGCTGACCATCTGCTCTGACACCAGCTTCCTAACTGGGATAAAAATAAATAAATCTTTGAACTACATTGTGGCAAGTAATTGAATCTTGGATCAAGTAAATACCTTACCTGTTAAAAAAAAAAAAAAAAAAAAAACACCTGAACCCGTCTCCCCTCGTTAATTGGATTTGCCTTTCACACTCTCCCACACGCTCTCTCCTGATTCTCCTGTCCATGTGTAGTCAGATTTCGTTCATGGTGTAATATCGTTTGACACATGAGTTGGCATAAATATAAGCTATTATTATTATTATTATTATAAATCCCTGATACAGCACACACTGAGAGAGTGTGTTACAGGGTTGTTAAGGAGCATCATTCTTTTTCCCTCTCATGTGATTTTAATAATAATAATAATAATAATAAAAATTTTTTTGCTCGTTTATACGGTCATCCTAATAAGTGTTGCTTGTCCACTCATAACTCTTCTGTGGTCTGGTTTACTTAAGGGCAAGCACAGAGAGAACACCCCATATGGAGAGTATGGTGGCTGGTACAAGGCCTGCAAAGTCAACAGGTATCTCAGACAGGGTTTTAAATGTATGAAAGACACCTTTTTTTTTTAATTTAAAACTTGTGTTTTCTGTCTGATTAACTGGTAAAAAACGGTTTGTTAAATCACCAGTCCGACTGTAAACACCACTCTGAGGAATCTGGGTGCGCTGTACCGCCGACAAGGCAAGATGGAGGCTGCGGAGACCCTGGAGGAGTGTGCTATGAGATCCCGCAAGCAGGTCAGTTAACTGAATCTAGTGTGTGTCGTGTTAAACACACTTTTGAAAAGCAATCTTAATGTATCATAAATATTTTGA
The DNA here is from genome assembly GCA_026413445.1 of Dolichallabes microphthalmus. Lineage (NCBI taxonomy): Eukaryota > Metazoa > Chordata > Actinopteri > Siluriformes > Clariidae > Dolichallabes > Dolichallabes microphthalmus. The sequence goes on from JAOTQY010000039.1 coordinate 18,515,149, forward strand.
ATTCAAACATTCATACTGATGCCTTCTTTTTAACTTTTTTTTCTGGCTTGCTTTGGAAACCAGAGTAACTCAGTAAGTCATTTTGCCCCAGTCCTTCACAAGTCATAAGCTCTTCCTTATCCATAAACCTCCTCCCTGTAGAGCAAATATTGTAGATTAATCCACCCATGGTCACCGGTCATCACAACCAGTGTAACTTGGTAACAATCTCTATAGAGTAGCAATTGAGATAACCTGCTTCGAGGTCTGCTCTCTAACCTCCTGCATATATTTGTGATTGTGTCTTTTAGGGGATCGATCCCATCAACCAGACCCGTGTGGTTGAAATTCTGAAGGAGGGCGATGGGGACAGGAGGAGGAGCAGGGACAGCATGTCCAGTGTTAAGTTCGATAACAGCTCAGAGGCTGGGGAGGAAGTGAGTATGGGCATAGAGTGGAGCGGGGTAAGTACATATCCACCTCATCATCCAATCAGAAATCAGTAGCATTCAAGAACAGCGCAGAGCAGCCTCACCCTGAGCTTTCAGACATTCTGTCAGCAGAGACCATAGCAAAATTGTACTGACACTTGAGGTTAAACTACCTTCATTACTTCCAGTACTGTGACAGAAGGATTTGTAAGTAGATTCTTGAGTAGCAGGATTCTCAGTGTAGAAACATCAAATGGAGAACAGACTTTACTCTGAAATGGGGTTTAGCCTGGCGCTATGCAGCAGACTACACCCCTTTTCTAAGAATAGACTTTAATCCTAAAGGAGTTCCACAAAAAAACAGCAGCATTTGCATCACACATGCATCTCAAACACTCATTTTATTGCAAGATTAGTGAAACATTGATCTGTTTGTCTGGTATATTTGACAGAATGACACAAACCTAGAGATTTATAAGTCCACAAACACTTCATTATATAAATACGGAGGTAACAGTTTAGTCTAATGTATTCAGGTAAGGCTGCTCTGCACTCTTAGTGAATACTGATGTTTATATTGAACCAAGTGCTGATTGAGTGTCCTGGCACATTTCATCGGAGTTTAAGCATGGTTGTTTTGCTTGTCCCATTTACTTATTGCTTGATGGATTAATACGTTATATGTTTCTGTATGATGTCACATGTCACAAGCATTTTGAGCATCTGTAAAAGCACACGCCTCATGCAGAAGTCAGTGTTTTAAAAAGTTTTCCCCCTTACTTCACTTTAGTCTTCGCTACCAGCAATTAAATTTAATTGAGTTTCGTGTAATTTCTGGACGTTTACTTAAAAAATGATGGATCTAGCTAGTTTCTTCATTTCTATTCATTTTATTTATCTGGCCCTGGAAAGAGCTTCAGTCCTTCTTCTGTAAAAGTGTTGTTTAGTTGTTTTGCCAAAAAAAAAAAAAAAGCAACCCAAACCCCCCACCCCCCCCAAGGCAAAGCGTTGATCCAGAGAAGAAGATTGTCTTTCATTATCACAAACTGCAAATTTTCTGCTTCATTTAATTTTAGAACGTTATTTGTACCATTTATAAGTACAAATTTGTAATTACTACATAAGCTTGAGTGTACCGGGGTAATCTGATTACATTTTTTTACAGAAATAAACAAATGAATTTAATTTGATTGTACACTATGGTTTTTAATATCTTATCAACTCTAAACTCATCTGAGCATTGCTTTGCTCTTAAGCTCAATGAGTTCTTTATTCAAATCTCTGCTGGTGAGCGAGGACTTAAACCTGTTGGGGGCTTCTGCAGGAGTGTGAGATGCTGTTTGTTCCAGATGCTTGGCTTGCAGCTGCAGTGTTTTCAGCTTTGCTTTATTTTCAACATCTCTGCATGCGCTGCTCATCTGTGTAATCCCATGGATGCTTACATCATATTTTGCACTTTGCTTTGAAGTTGTTTTTGTTGTTTAGTTTCTTTGGCTTGGTGCAGCACACTGACAGTGCACATTAACCGACGCTTCAACTGCTGCTCACGTTCCTGTTATTTTGGAGTTTTAGAGTTATGCAACTTGTTTTTGTTAGTTATCGGAGAATGGTGCACAGACCCTTCTACATTTCCCAATCTATGACTCTGAGGGTTTAGTTCCAACGGGTAATATTTAAACCGTCAGATTTATTCAACTTCTCGTTTGAGTGTACGTGTTTCAGAGAAAACGGAACCACACACCACCACAGAAACTCCACCACTGGGAGATTGCTGTAGAACACAGCCTACATTTTGAGAGTCTGTGTTTAGTCTCTTACGTTCTCAAAGGTGGTGTATGGAGCTGTGTGGGTTGTGTTTCTTGTGGTTATGATGATTGTGGCATGATTATGGTCATATCATATCCCTGACATTGCACTTCATACTTAGGAAAGTACTCGGAGTGAATAAAGCTTGCATTTTTAAAACCTAAACATACTAACAACAGACACAATCTTTGACTTAAATAGAAAAGATTTGGATAAACATGATCTAAGACTAATATTAAACCCGATAAGGAGACATTTATTTTAAATGAATGGAAAGGAGTCGGTAAGAATATCGCCCTTCCTATAATAATGCGTTTTTGTTCAGTAACAAGCTGTATAGTTTTCTTTTAGCAACTTCAGGAAAAACGGAATGACTTAATTACAATACCAGCCTCCGAGTGGCGCAGTGGTAAAGTGCTCGCACTATCATCCGGAGATCGCTGGTTCGATTCCCGGATGATGCTGTAACATCTCGCAGCCGGAGGTCTAGAGAGAGCTGATTGGCCGAGCTCTCTCAGAGGGGAGGGATGAGAGGTAATTAGTGCTGCCACATTAATCACGGCTCTACAGCCAATCAGGGGCGTCTGTGAGCTTATGCAAGCATGAAGGAGTGGATAGCGCTGTCCTCCGAGTGTGTTACGCCGTCCCCAACGGTGCGTGAGCGAACAGTTCGAAAAGATGCAGTCGGTATCTGGCCTCTGGTTCGGAGGAAACACGTGATGGTCTTCAGCCCTCCCGGCTGAGTGGTATTAGTAGCCTTAATGTGGGATCCCCCTAGTGACGGGGAGGAATTGGACACGACTAAATTAGGGAGAAAATCGGGGGAAAAATCCAAAAAAGATGGGGAAAAATATATATATACATTGCATTTTTGGCTGCCTTCAGCATCACTTTACAATGTAAAAAGAAATATAAATCAGGAACGACCATGGAATTAGAAGGTGTATCCAAACTTTTGACTGGTTGTGTAAATGTATGTTATTGTTAAATGAATAAACAAGTATAATAATTAATAAACTACTATGGTGTAAGTGAAACACGTGGGGATGTGCTGCTATTGGAAAATATCAAGAATTTACTTTATGGTGCATTATTTCTTTCTAACACCCTGTGATAACTTGTCATGTTTTATTTCTTTGTTTGTTTGATGGACCTTCTTCAACATAATTTCCAGTAGCTTTTACCAGTTTATGTACTGTACATTATATATGCTACATGCTAGCACATACCATTGTGTTGAGCATAACACTTGGATGTATGCACAGCCACATTACAAATGGAGTTAAGCTGTGCGTGTGCTCATGTATGCGAGTGTACATTGAGCCTGGTTAGATTGTTTTTGATGGCACCGAGCACATAATGAGTGCTGAATTCAGCCATTCCTGAGTAAATGAGAGGTTATTGTAGAGCTTCTGTACACAGTTGTGTAAAGTTGGAGGCCTGCCAGGGTTTCAGACTGAAAGAAAAAGCCATCATGCTACCTGGTCACAACCCAGCCCTGGCATCTGTTTTATCATCACTGATGAACTAAAATCTGATTGCACATCTAAAATCTGTTTGTTCTAGTAGGGGCAGTTGTAGATTATTCATATTGTTCTTCTTGTTCTTGAAGTGTATTTTTGGTTCATTAATTCATAAATTGGACATGACCTTCACCTTTTTTTGTGTGTGATTTGTTTTTGTTTTGCATCATCTAACTATGCATGCAATTGTGCACCCAAGTACATTACGTTCAAGCTGTTGTCTGTTACTAACCAACTGCACCCATTCGTTTGTTGGTCTTAACATCGCCATGACAACCAATCAGCCAATGAGCTCGGTTCTTCCGGATGTGGTGGATTGTACTCTCTTCGTGACGTCCTCGGCTCCTTCTTGAATTAGAGGAAAGCAAAATAACAATAGCAGCTCAATAAGGTGGCTTACAGTTAGACAGTCCTTATTTCACCTTTGCACCTACAGTTCTAAAGCCAGCATGGGATGAGCAGGGACTGTGAAACAGGAAAGGAAAGAAAAACTAATTATTTAGTCATTTCCTTGTCTTCTAGTCATTTAGTCATCGTTCAGTTTAGACATGAATCCAGCAAAGCGTAATAACCTCCACGCCTAGACCAGTTTTTATTTGCTTTAGATTTAATGCAGCATTGGCAGGCTACGCGTGTGTGTGATGTTTGTGATGGCGTGTAGGGAAGAGTGTGCCAGGCCCGCTTCCACCCTCCCTGCTGCTGCAGCTGAGTCACTTGTACACTCCCCTGCTGGAGTCACACAAAGGGTAGAACAACAAAACCACACTTCCGTAGCCAGACAATGCCCATCACTGACCCTGCTTTTGTGTCATTTTGAGGTCAGTTCTCAAAAAACATGAACTAACTCAGTGATCCTGCTTAACGCCTGTGGACCTGTCAGAAATGACCAGGGCTGAACCAGAGCATCATTGTTGGACCTAGCGTAGCTGTTGCCCTAGAAAAAGTTCTACTCATTTATCTCTTTTACCCACTGGACTGTCATTTCAGTCAGGATGCGGAAAAATTAGCTATTTCCACTTCTGCGTGCTTCTACATCACCTGCAATAACCTGCGTGTGTCTTCACACCCTTTGCAGTGAGGTTATTTAATGCTAAATAAGATCAGTAAGCGTCAGATTGTTAAGTAAAACTAATGAGAGAAGGTGGTCAGATTTGCTTTGAGGTAAAGATATGTACTGATAATATAATATAATATAATAGCCAGTGCCCAAACCCCCCAGCCACTGGATACAGTGCCGGTCCCAAGCCCGGATAAAATGGGAGGGTTGCGTCAG
>JAOTQY010000039.1:18648754-18662310 GCA_026413445.1 Dolichallabes microphthalmus
CCCGAAGTCTCCTGGGATAGGCTCCAGGTCCCCCGCGACCCTGAACACAGGATTAAGCGGTATAGAAAATGAATGAACCTCATCTAGGCAGTGTTGCCATTGTGCCAGATTCTTTCTTTAGCATAGTCCGTGGTTGCATCACTTGCATCAGGATCTCAGTGAAAGAGTCCTCAGTGTGGCACAGTTCAGCAGAGAGATCACTCTGAATATCTATCCAGAGCATTGTGTCTCTCTGGGGGATTCTGGTGGAAGGTTTATGATGCTCTGTGGACACAGCAGGAATTGCACTGATGCTCCAGCCATCAGTGACATAATGATTCCTTATGTGGAATCATTATGTCCAGTGATCCTGGACAAGCCCTTTTTAGACTTATTTTACACAACTGCTATTTTCACCAAAGTTCTCCTACGTCTATATCTTGCAATGATAAAAGCTTGGCTATGATCGAAGTGTGATCAGTCAGAATTAAGAGCTAAAAACAAGGATGTCAGTGGGACAGGTTTCCAGTTTCTTCTCCTTCTCTGGTTGATTGGTTGTTGAAGTCCTTTAGTGGAATTCCAGTCCAGACTCCAATCATTGATATTTGATGTATTTGTAAAATGGATAGATCATGAGATCATAGATCTGTTCTTTTGTGCATTCAAGGAACATCACTCCAAAGTTCTAAGCATGACTTTGCCATGCCTGTGACGCCAAATACGACCTAGTTGTTGAGTTCTCACTGCATTTGAGAATAACTTGGGACACAGTTGATTATTTCACATTCATTAAGTATGCAATTATTAAACAAACAACACAGTATATATAAAAGGAGGTTATAAATGTCCTCAGCAATGTGAGGGCACATTATGGAAGGCGGCAATTTGGCTTAGTGGTCGCCTTGCGTCTCCAGGTTCCGGGTTCGATTGCCATTTCGGGTCTGTATGCATGGCTACTCCAGTTTCCTCCACAGTCCAAAGACATGCTGATTGGGAATTAATCCCAAATTGCCCATATTGTGTGTGTGTTCCCTGCGATAGATTGGCACCCTGTCCAGGGTGTACCCCACCTTGTGCCCTAAGTCTCCTTAATACAGGAACCCTGTATACAGAATAAAGCGATTCAGATGATGAGTGAGGGGGTGTCTTTATGGCAGTCAGTCTTATCTTTTACTGTGTCTACTCCCCATTGGTGTACTGTATAAAGGGGTGTCTGTGGGGGGTTATCCTGGTCATTGTCTTGAAGATAACCTCACTATCAGTATGCATTTATGGCTATCCCTCTGTCATTACAAGAACATGGGGTATCTACCCTAACTTTTTGTCAATGCTTCCTTGTATGGTTTATGTTACATTGAAATTATTTTGCACTGTCCCTCAGTGTTAAAAGGGCCAAGAGTAGGTACCTTTCAACCTCCCCTTGTGCTGTAACCAGATGTAGGCGATTTGCATTTCTGAGTAATGAGGGTAATGTCAGGAGGACTGGGACAGAGTCCAGATCAGCTTGACCACTGGTGCATTGTTGTGATCTGTTCAGCAGAGGGTGCTATGGCCTGAGGCTTGTATTCTCCAATGCCAAAAATTCAATCAGCTAATATTAGGCTTCTGATCAACTGTTTGGCTATTTTTGTCATCTCTCCAAAAACACAGGAATTCCTAAGCAATCTTCTCTTGGACTATTTTTGGACCTAACTATGTTTATGTATTTCTGCACTGGGAACCAGTTCCTCTATCTATTATTTAACTATTATTTATTCTATTTTTTTTTTTATTATATCACGTTTGGGTTGCAGCAAAGAAGGCTCACAAAGTGCAGGACACATTTGTGTCTTCTTGTTGTTGCCAGTGGTGCTTGGTATTTGCCAGTCATGGGTGCGCATCGTGAGCCCTGCATATTTTGCCATGTAAATACTGCCCCAGAATCTCATGCAGCACTTCAAGTGTTTCTTTAACCTTCTACCTATAGCTTAAATTATGCAATTCAAAACAGGCTAGTTTTTGTTCCGCTCTTCTACATTTGAGCAGGCTTGCTCATCTTTTTGCACTCGCTGTGTTTAGATTATATAATTAAAGGTTCAAAACTTCCTTTTAAGGAGGGTTCTTGAATCTATTAATCAGTATAGGCTTGCTATCTTATATGAAACATTCACATTCTTTTGACAATGAGTTGTAGCATGAACGCAATTGGAAAGCGCCACCTCGTCTGCTGTTGTATTTTACTAAGATAAAACGACCTCTTTAAGTTACAATAATAGATCAGGTTCATGTGCATATATGCTCCTGTTTCTGTTTAGGCTTCAGAGTGTTTTAAAAAGTCTTACATCAGGCTCCAGTACAGGGAAAAGGCCAAAAAAGATAAACGTGCAACACTTCATTAAATATTTTATATAAATAAATCTATACATTTGTCAGTAGACAGTATTACTACTTAATGCATTTATACAGTACAGTTGCAGCTTTGTTAATCTTTTATAATATTATTAATAGTTTTTGTGTATTAGTGTTTTAAAATAAGTTTGCAGAATACAGATTATTAAAGAACAATGGAATTGTCCTAGAGATAAAAAAAAAAAAACACTCTCTGTATATGTGAAGATAAAAACACTCTCTATATACAGTATATATAGAGAAAAACACTCTTTGTACACACAACTTATCCTGTACAGGGTCGCAGGGGCCTGGAGCCTATCACAGGAGACTTTGGGCACTCTGGGAAACCAATTAACCTAACGTGCATGCAAACACCATGCAACACCATGCAAACCTAACGGGGGAAACATGCAAACACCATGCCCACAGACTCGAATTGGAATAGAAAGAGAACCACCATGCCACTATGCTAAACAATATGCCTCAGTGACATATATGTAGTGTGTCATAATTCAAAAAAGTTGGGAAAAAAAGTTTTTTTTGTTTTTTTATCCCCCCCCAAAAAACTATTTTTTAATTATGGCAATGTGTAGTATTATTTTCCTTCTATATCATCATCATTGATGCAATTATTTGACTGTGAGTGCTCGGTGGGGTTGAGTTCAGGGCTCTCTTGGGACCTTCAAGTGGGCCAGTCAAGTTCTTCCACACCAAACTCATCAAACCATTTACATTTAAGCATTTTGCAGACGATCTTATCTAGAGCGACCTACAAAAAAAGTGCTTTGAAGTTTCCGTCATTGGATAGATACTTACACTGGGTTACTAGGCTACTAACCGAGTGCCATCAGTCAAACACAGTTGGGAAAGGGAATTTTGCTTGTTTGTTTGTTTGTTTTTTTAAATGGGGGGAGGGGGTTTAGGATTAGTCCAAGTACTGAAGAAACCATGTCTTTATAGTTCTTGCTTTGTGCACTGGGGAATAGAAAAGGTCCTTCCCCAAACTGTTTCCACGAAGTTCAAGATGTCTCGGTATGCTACAGCATCAAGATTGCCCTTCACTGTGGATAAGGTGCCTGGCTGAAACGATTCAATTCAATAATTAACAGGTTTGACCAAATACTTTTGTCCATATAGTGTATCTATTTATAATGTCAAAATATGAGCAATATTTTCATCCATTTTTTTAAATCCCAAAGTTAAATTGCCCAGAATGACCCGTGTCCACTCTTGAGTGTATTTACTTCCCGAGGCGTCCTCGGCGCTCCACAGTAATAATTGATGACCGCCTGAGTATGGACAACCTCCCTCCTCCTCTTCACGATGACGTCCGTGCGAGCGCAACCATTTCGGTATTTATTCAAATGAGATTACCGTTTGGTCCAATCGCCTTTCGAGCAGTTCTCGCAGAAGCCAATCGGAGCGCGTTACTGTGACTCACCAAATATGGAGCGACAACTCCTTATAAGGAAACATTGTATCTCTTTATATGGAGGAAAGTAGATCCGTGCGGATGGATCCCGTTTCTGTTGCGCGAATTATTTACAAAATACACCGCGCATATTTCACCGTGTTGTCTCGGTAGTAGCTCGGGGACGGGGCTGTAGAGAACGATCGCGACCGCTGCGTATTTACCCAGGTCGGTGTAGATGTTTTCTGTGTTTACAGTACGGACTAATTGACGTGGCGGATTGCTCGCGACGGCGCTGTGCGGTGGTTTCCTTTTAGAGAGAGCAGCACGGGGTTTGGGAAAACGGGGAGGTGATGAGAGCTTGAAGCCGGTGTGAAGGATCTCGGGGGCAGCAGCGGTAAAGCTTAAGGGGGAAAAAAAAAAACAACCAGGGGAGAAGTTTGCAGTTCAGATCCGTGCGTTTGTTTTACTTTCATTTCGGTTTGTTTAATGTGCCTGTTATAATATTTACTGCGCACACCACGAACACGGACGGCTGCTCGGCGTTTAGGCGTTCCGCGTTTTCTCATGAATAGGATGTTATCCAGCCCGGCTGGGTCGGCACTGAGCGGAAACGGATCAGCGGGCGCGGGTGGTGCGGCTCACGGCTCAGTGGTGCTCGGCGGCGGGCTGCGCACGGGGCTCGCTCGGGGCGGACAGGTAGTGAATACCGGAGCTCCTTTCCCTGGTACTGCAGGACGCCTGGGGGAAAACGCGGGGATGCTGGGAGGCAGCGGGCCCGGGATCTCTTCCAGAGCGGGTGTCAGACCCGGGAACGGCAGCGGGCTGAGCGCACTTCAGGCCGCCACTCCGCCTGGAATGGTGGGAGGACTCGGTGTGATACCCGCCAGATTTGACCGGGACAAAGAAGTCGGCGTGCCGCAGGTATGCAGCGCCTCGGACGCGGATTCCGAATCAGGAGACGATGACGAACCGACCGGGTCTTCGGGAAGCAGCAGGCGGGGAGTGAAGCGGGAGCGAGCCGAGATGGAAGGCGCTGGAATCGGCCAGGAGGCCGGAGCTCCACCCGGGGGATACGGGGTGCTGAGCGGCGGAGTCGCCGGGGCAAAGCCGGGCAAGAAAACACGCGGGAGAGTCAAGATTAAGATGGAGTTCATAGACAACAAGTTGCGGCGGTATACGACTTTCAGCAAGAGGAAGACTGGCATCATGAAGAAGGTGAGCTCACACACACACACACACACACACACGAGCAGATGTAGTCCAAGATTATTTCAAATATCTTTGGATGGTGGAAAAATTCTAAGCATTTATTTTTTCAGTCCATGATCTAAGCTATGATGTGTGTGTGTGTGTGTGTACTTGAAGTTTTGGGCCACATGTGGTGTGCTCAGTCTGTATAACCTTTAAGTGATGTGTAAACAAACTGAGAGTGACTTATGGGGTGGGAGCAGGACTTTAAACTCAACATGAACTTATTTCAATCTTTGTTTATCTCTAACTTTCTCCACACACACACACACACACACACACACATGCGTGCGCACACATCTGTCTCTGTCTCTCTGTGTAATGGAGATGACACTGTTGCATGTCCTCTTCTGTGGCAACTGGTGGTTGGGAATTACAGCAGACCCCACTGGCTGTAAGCTTTAAATAGAACAGAGCAACTGACTTTGTCTATTTCTGACCACCACCACCCTTCTTCCACACTCGCAGAGTTTGGCCTACATGAAGAGTTCTCTTCATCAATGAAGCTCAACCTGGATATTTTTGGATGCAAGTTGCAAGCGCCTGCTGTAACATTGTGTCCTGGCATTGCCGTGACCGAATGTTCAGCCTCTAAGAGGGCTAAAATGATGTCGAACATGGTGTATTTATGAACGAATCGAAAGAAACTGCACTGAAAGTGAAGGGGGTTGCGTGCTTCATTCCTGTGCGTTGAGAAAGTCCACACATCTGCTTTCTGTCCATCAGGTGAGGTTTTATACTGACGTTAATCTGAGCTGCTTCTTCTTCTTATTATTACGTAGTTTAATAAAAGTCAATTCCTGCTTCTTATCCTTTTCTGTTTCAAACAGCGAGCATGAGAATATCTCCTTAAATTTTTTTCTGTATAAGTTTTTTTTTCTCTTTATTTTAAAGACCACAAATTGTCAGGCCTTGTTATTGTCAGCAAACTCCTTCCCAGTGTTGCTACTTGGCCTATCTGCCATGGTTGCACCTCATTTGCCTTGTTGGCAGGAATCCCAGTCAGGGCAGTCCTGGAAAGCACAGGAAGTTGGTTAGGGTAATGCATCTCGCTCTTTCCTCTCGTTTTTCACCTATTTAGTATGTTCATGTTGATTCAGGGATCCCGAAATTGGCTTAGGTTTGTAGTAGCAATATGAATTGCACTGGTGTCCTCCATCCTTTAACTTATTGTTTGGCTTAACTTGACTAACATGCCATCCAAATGGAGATTACGATGTGTTAAGGTTTATAAGTATCAAGCAAATTGGCCTGTAATTATACAGTGGAAAGATCTTTGACAGAATTCAAGGCCAATTCACATCCCACAGTGACACCGCCTACCACCTGTCCCAAGGCATCTATATGTTGTGAAATAACTTTAGCTTCTCTCCCCCTTTGTGCATGTTTTACTGTAGCCCCACTGACCTGTAGAAGGTCATCACCTGCCCTTGTTCCTCTGGTCAGCTGTCCAAATGGGTGTATGATGTCATTGCTGAAGGCTCCTGTAATGCGGAGCAGTTCTCCAACAGCCCAAGTGTGTGTGTGTGTGCGACCACCTGCTGGACTGTTCCTGCATTTTCGTCTCCCACCGACAGCCAGCCGGAGACTTGGCGGTGTATTGGCGATGAGTATTTTTCCTCACTGCCTGGTTGTAATTGAAGATGTAACGCGTATTGCATTTCTGATTGTCCCCTCAACCATTAATCAGGACGACTTCAGTACACCCCAAGCTCAATCATGGTCCAGTGTGAAGGAGTGCCATAACCAGGATATGCTGTATTTTCAGTACTAAGGGGCAGATGTGCTTTCCAAAGTGAACCTCTGCAAGCTGACCTTTGTTCAGCACACAGATCTACCTGTGTGTAAAAGTAGAGCACACTGATATGCAGTGACTCTACCGCGAACAACTGGCTCTGTCTGCAGTTTAGTCTTCCCGTGTGACTAAACACGTGTCGAATCGTTCTCAGCTGAAAAAAGTCAAGATGGTGTATGAATTTATTTATTTATTTTTTTTTGGGATTGAAGAGCAGGTTTGATTAGGTGCCAAGTTTATCGAGTTCTCAGCACCGTCGTATTTTGCTTTCAAAACCAGCAATGTTGCGACAGGTTGGGACATGGCATACCCAGTCCGAGGCGAGGATGTGCCTCAGTGTTCTGTGGATGGATTTGCAAGAAGAGCTGTATGATACAACTTTGTTTGATCATATCCATGGTTTATTCCATACCCATTCACTTCTGGAATTCACAAACGGTTTCTTAATTTTGCTCTCCTCTTAGAGAAAATTTAACAAGTGTTCGAGAGCACTCTTCTAAGGAATGAACGGACATTTTAAAGTTGAGAAACATAAAACTGCCTCATATAATCAAATTTAGATTACTATACATTTTGAGAGGATTTATAATCATTGGATCAATTTATTTCAGAACTAAAGAGATACTGTTAGTCAATTGATTCCAATCAAGACACTAAAACCCTCTAAAAGGCTTTCGTGTTCTTGTTAGAAAACTGAACCATATAAAACTTTAATTAAAGTGACCGAGGTTATGTGTTCAGTCCATGTGCCATCAAACCACGTCATTTTGTTTTGTTTCTTTAACCCGTGGCAGAGACCGCATTCAGAACTTTTACAGCATCACGGATCTTTTGCCATTGCTGCTATTTTGAATAACCCGTAAAGCTCTGAAAGATCATGTTTATTTTAAAGTACTTTTCTTCTGATGCATCTCTCCAATTCTTGTTCCCAATCTGCACACTGCACAACATGCACCTGCCAGTATACGGTGTTTAGAGGGTACTAATCCTACGCGCCTCCAATGTAAGATCAAGTGGGATTCATCCTTCAGCTCACCTGGATAAGAGCAGGTTGGGATGGTTTAAAACGTTTGGTGCATCTGGTTTAGATTTTTCTGTGAAATAAGAGAAATAAAAGAAATTTGACCCGTAGCCCAATGTAGGCACGAGGTATATTTTCATGAATGACGCCTCTGAAGGAGTAAGCTAAGTTGGGCAGCAGATGAACAGTTAGTTCCCTGGAAGTTAGTTCTCTTGATGTGTTGGAAGCAGGAAAAACGGACAGGTATAAGGATCCGAGTGACTTTGAAACGATCCAAAGTAGTTACGCGATAGTTAGGGTCAGAGTCTTGTTACCTGAACAATCAGTCCCCGAAATATCACTAATGTGTTTCATCCAAATGTGAGAGTTTGCATTTGGCGTCTTTGCAGTTTTGCGGCATCTTTACGATAGCCAGTTAAATGGACGTCTGCTATTAAATGATGCTTTTTCACGTTTCTTAAAGGAAGCACATGATCGCCTTCACACTCCCTGGTTGGTAGCTCGACTAAGAAAATTGCATGCGGTGCGCCTCTAGTTGGTAAAGTGGTCCAAAAAAGGACAACCGTTGACGGGGTCATGGGCACTCAAGCCTTATTTCATGTAACATACAGATGAGTTACTGTAGCATGATTTTGTCAGGAGATTGACAGTGTGGTACAGCTTGTCGCTTATTGGGTTGTGTAGACACCGAGGTGTCGGAGGCCGAATGCTGATACCTGCCTGCTGGGTTAAAAAGAAAGTGGGCTCATGATCATCCGGACTGCAACGATAAGTAATGGGCCAAGGTGGCCCAGTCTGATGAATCACCTTTTACTCTGGGAATAATGCAAGCCAGTGGAGGCAATGTGATGCTGGGACACCTTGGCATTCATTCAGAGGTTCCTTTGACACCCATCACTCTTTTAAACGTTAGGTGCTTTTGATTTGACGCTAATATTCTACTAATAATCTGAACGATAATAAACCTATTGGAATAAAAATCTAATCATGTAACCTTGGTGTCCCAGTCTTAGGCTGAGGAGGGAGCACTGACTGGTGTAGAGTTCAGATGTAAAGCATCTTAACGTTCATAGATGAAACTGAGAATAGCGTAGAAGATGGGATTTTGTGGAAATCATGGAAAGCCTCACCTAACTTCACAGTTTGTATTTGGGTGGGTTTGCTGGATTCAGCAGATTAAATGCTTCAAAGCTGACAGATCAGAGTTTAATTTCAATTAGATTGAGGAAACGTTGTCTGTGTAAACATGGCTCGTGTTGTAGACCAAGTACAAACCCCTTCATGACAATAGTATTGTTTGGGGAAGTTCAGAATGTTGACTTGTCCTCCAGATTTCCCAGATTTAAATCCGCTCGAGCATCTGTGGGACATGTCGGACAAATCCTTGAAAAACTTTAAGGATCTGCTGCCAACATTTTGATGTCAGATACCAAAGTACACCAGTAAGGGTGGTGTTGCGTTGTGTCCATGTTTTAAAAGGCCAGAGCTGTATTGGCAGTAAAAGGGGAGGGCCTATACAATCGATAGTACATCACCATCTGACTGCTTATTGCTTAAAAAACAGAATGACTGGATATTAGATTTTTGACTTGAGCCAGCAGCGTCTGGGTGTGGTTGGGGGGAGGTTTGCATAAAGTAAAAGTAGTACGGATTATCAGTAGAAATGGAATGATTTTGATGTAGCACGAAGGGCGTTCAAGTCAAACTGGGACATATGATGACATTTCTGGAGAATGAAGGCGTAAAAACCGAGTGACATTTAAAAAAAACAAAAAAAAAAAACAAAAGGCTTCAAGAGAAGTACTGTGATGAGTCACAGTAAGACATTTTGTGCAAATGTTCTAAAGAAGGCCATATGTCCGTGAATGACGATCCCTGCTGACGTGGCTCAGAGATCACTGAATTCATCCCAGTGAACAATCAGCAAGTAGAACGTCTGATTCTCGGAAAATCGATGGATAACTTGTCAACGGCTTGCGCGTCTGTCTGTGGGAACTGTACTCACAAACACCACTTGCACGGTACAGGAACTTGGCTGGGAGTCATTTCCATATTCCCTGTATAGTCCTGACCTTGCTCCAAGAGATTTCCACACATTTGGGCCATTTAAAGGAGTTCCTTGGAGGCCAGCGTTTCAGACATGAAACGGGCTGATTTGATCACGGCTCCGGTTTACTGAGAAAACGGTCTACCGTAATGAAATAACTAGCACTATCTACTCTGATCTACTCTTGTGTTTTTCTGTACAGTCAAAAGTCCAGGTTTGACTTGAATGTCCTTCATATTTAACATTAGAAGCCATATAATGACTATTAAAGCAGTTGTTTGTACTACTGTCCGTAAGCATGGGTATTGGTGGCAAAGTGGTGGTCTCTCTTGCCATAAGGAAGAACGATTCCTAGCCCGTTCTCAAACCTGGCCACTGGATGTTGGGCATTCTTGGTGCTAGTGTTGGAGGGTTGCGTCAGGAAGGACATCCGGCATAAATCATAGACCTGTGCCAGTAGTGTGCTGGATGTTGTGGCCACCCCTTGACAGGAGCAGCTGAAAGAATGACTGCAACATAGTGAGTAGAGCTGATGCAAATGAGTCAGTCAGTCACAGAACTTCTCAAAGTCAGACTAACTCCTGCACGAAATTCAGTCGGACCTAGAAATCTGCACAGCATTCTCCGCATTCCCCACCCCAGGGGAACAACTGTGTGTTAGCCAGCTGGATGTTCAATATAACAAGACACATGTTTAGGTTTCTATGGAGTCTGCTTGAATGTGTGGCAGTGGGCGAAGCTCCTAACAATCTGGCGGTGTTGCCCATCTTCAGATAACACCGCACGCACAAGGCATCGTGTGAATCTCATGTATACAGAAAGTAAAGAACCGAGCATTTAGAAAACATACAGTGCTGTAAAGTGGTTCATGTTTCCACTGCCTGACATGCTACCAGTTTGCTAGTGTGTGACATAATGGATCAACCGGGAGTACAGTACTAACAGGCTGAAAGGGGTCGTAGTGGTACAGAATGTAACCAGGTCAGACAGCAGTTCAATTCAATTTTATTTATCTAACGCTTTTAACAACGGTCATTGATGCAAAGCAGCTTTACAGATATCAAATAAAATTATGGAGGTCAATACATGATCTGATACAAAATGATCAGAAGCGAAAAAGTCCCTGAGATGCCAATAAGAAGAAACCTTGAGTGGAACCGGACTCAACAGGGAACCCATCCTCATTTGGGTGATAACGGAGGGCAGGAATGGTTTTGCCGTCATACTGTGTGTTAGCCAGCTGGAAGTTCAATATAACAGGACACATGTTTAAGTTTATCTGGAGTCTGCTTGAATTGGGCCAATTAATTGGTCTAGTCGAGCTTTAACCATAATCCATCTTAACTGTGTTAATTTAAGTAAACATACTGCATGGGAATGTCGCATTTCAGTGAAATTTTATTAATTTTTGTTAAAAAAAAGAAATCCTGTTTTATCAACAACTTGTATTATCTTGCCGTTCTGGACTAACTTTCTCCTCTTTTTATAGCCTAATCATCCTGTCATTATTTTCTGTTGCAATAACCGGTTTGAACTCCAAAAAAAGTATTTAAAAAAAATATTAAACAATTAACAGATTAAAACCCAAGGGGCACAGACGCATGTCGACAATTTATTACAGGTGAATGATGATTTAAAAATATATATCTGCTTATATTGAAGCCTTCCTGGTTTGTGTTAATGCGGAGGCTTTAGACTTGTATTTAGGTTTCTGGATATGTCAGGTTATCTTTACTTTTATAAAGGGTAAATTTGACCACTTCCGCAATATGTGATTGAAGTTGCAAAAATGTAGAACTCACAAAATTAGATTATTACTATTATTATTATTATGGTCATAGAAACCGCTGAAAACAACCATAGAAACGTGTGATTGTGTGTCATTGTGCTATTTCTTTGCCTTTGTGACCCAGTTAAACGTTTTTCGCTGTCGTCTTTATAACTACTAAAATTTTGTTCATTATATTGCCTATTTTGTGCAACAACAAAAAAAGTCACTATACTATACAATCGAGCTCTATAGATATGTTTATTTAAATGTTCTGAGGTTTAAGGGCTAAACTTGAACAGACTTATTAACATATGAAATAGCTTTTGTTTAGTTATGCAAAGAACTGAAAATGTCCATCTGTAATTATAAGACTATAAGAGCAACTCGATTTATTGTTGGATAATTATCATGCTAACCAGGCAGGGGTTTTTGGTTGCTTTTGTGTTCGGACCCTTCGCTACACATTTCCCCTGGTGCTCCTGAAAACCCTGAAAGTCAAATGTCAATTATTAAGCTGTTCCAGAGTATGTGCAAGTCACTAGGCCTGTCCTCACCGCTCGTGGCCTTGTAACCTTGAACCTGCACTCTCGCACAGTAATGCTCGCTCCCCCAGGCAAGGGTCTCTCCGTCCTCTAAACGCTGTGGCTTTCATGCCTTCAGTATGCACAGGGGCTCATGGGTACGAGAAGGGGCATTGACCCGATCGAACGATCAAGTATGTAAAGGGTTTATAGAGCTGCCAGACTTGGCAGTCCCGGGCTGGTTAAAGCGTTTCCCCCCCTATATGCTGATTAAAGTGAAACCATGTTCACATCGCTCCAGTCTGCCGTTGCTCTGTGTGTGTCGTCCTGTTGCAGGAAGCAGCTCATCAGCCTTGCCATAACCACAGTGAATCAGGTTGGAATGCGTATAGACGTAGTGATATGATGAAGACATGATGAAAGCACTGTAGTACAGACCTCTGTTTGGTTTCCTCACTGTTCAGTAGGATAAAGTGTGCAGGTGTCTGCCAACCAGATCGTTCCCCCCTCCCCCCCCCCCCCCCCCCTTCCCTTTGCAATCTAGTTAATGTTGAAATTGGCTCGGTAATGATATCCTTCGCTCTGATCCAAGTCAAACAGCATCATTTGTCAGCAGAGTTAATTATGATCTCAGAGGAGCGCCACAGATCACACGGCTTTACACTCCTGCCCACGAGCACTGTGTTCCTCACACATGACTCACGAAATCAGCAAAGTTCAGATTTCAGTCTTTGTTTTGTGTGTGTGTGTGTGTGTGTGTAGCGGTGGCCAAACGCATTAAGGCAACACATGTAATGCATATGTGCATAAAGCAGTTGATGTCACTAATTACCTCAAGCTCATCATGCTGAAGAGTTGTGCTCATTAGAATAGCTGGTTTAGTTTTAATAGATGGAACAAATGTGGCAGGACTTGTAACTTTCTGAAGCCAGGGACCATAAAAATGGCCGTACCTGGGGAATTCTGAAGTGAATTGCAAAATTCTGTGGCAAATTTCCACACCCCATCTTCAGGAAGCGATTAAACAGGCGTGGATTGGGCGAGTGACAACAGATTACAAATGATTATTATCTTGACTGTAGGGTTGGGTATAGTTTGGGTTTTTTGCGATACCGGTGCCTAAGTAGTGCCTAAACCAAGACTTTAAAAAAAATAGTCACGTGTTCGGAATCCTTTCTTGTGAAATACAGCCGCACTTTAGAACACTTTAGGCATTTTAATATTCAATGTGTTTAGCATGGCGAGCTAACGCTACCTGTTCCCATTTCGTGGCACATTTCTGGTGAACTATGGCAATTTTCCAAACAAAAAGTCAATAACTACTAGAATATTGAAAGTAGGGGGGGGCGCTTCAGTTGGCGTAGGGGCGGGTTTAACCGAGGGGTTAGGG
>JAOTQY010000039.1:18830914-18842480 GCA_026413445.1 Dolichallabes microphthalmus
TGGCACACAAGTTATTTATCGCAACTCTTTGCGATATGGTTATCACGTATGCCATTATCGCGATAACGATATTTTTTCGATATATCGTGCAGCCCTATTATTTAGAGTCACATATTGCTCCATAATAGCTCTAGTATTCCTCATTTTTTCTCCAAAGGAGAAAAAGGAGTCATGAATAACACTGACTGGATTTTAGGAAGGTTATCTCACTAACTGTACGTCTCAAGGATAACTCCTGTTGCTAATTGTCCTGTCTAACCTTGACTATTTCTCCTAGTCAATTTGAGAAAGAATGAGAAAGAAAGAGCAAGCTTTGAGCAGTAAAATCATGTCTTTTATCTTTGTACTGATTAATATGAACAAAAAAATGTCTGCATCAGTATACAGTATGCATATATATACTGCATAAACAATATACAAAACTAAATTCTTAATGAAAAATACTAGGAACTAAACACAGTTTAGAGACAAGTAATTAGGTTTTTGCATCTTTGTTGTTCAGTTTTGAGCCCATTTTACAAAACTGTTCTTAATTTCCCAACATTAAATGGGTTCCTTTGATGGACATAAAATTTTAACACAGGCTACCTAATGATACAGGACCTAATTACATTAGTCTGTTTGGGGGTCATTATCTTGTTGAAACATCTATCTTCTACCCTGATTCATTTTCTTAGTAAATGAGATGACATTCTTCTCTAACAGGTGTCAGTATTTAATTTCCGTCATGACCATTTCAATGGCATCTGATGCCCTCGTACTGTTGACTGTGGGTACGCTGTTCTTGGGATCATGTGCACAAACTTATTTTTGTACAAATTTTAGATTTGCACCTCTGTTCTTGTTTAGCAGGGCAGATTTGCATCAGGTGTTGGATTGGAGATTGCATTACAATTGATTCCTTATTGCTCTCGATGTAACGGTTGTAATGCGTTCCGGTCATTCAGCAAGTCTTTTCTTGACTACTGGCTCCTCTTTTACCTTTCTTATCGTTGGTCTATGAGCTTTGCGTGATTGTGATCAGTTATGGTTCCATGAACTCCTTAACGACACTTAATCAGGCTAACTCTACCAACAAGAATGTTTATGGTCTATGGTTCTGTAGCTTTGTCCATTCAAGTGTCCCTGTGAACTTTAGGATGCCTCTTTATACATCTCCCTATGTGTGAATACTTTTTTTCTGCAAACAAAACACTTTTCAAGCTATTTGTGTATACATAATAAGACATTATGTGTAAATGTCTTATGTTCTAAATGTACATTAAAAAGCAAAACCAAATGTGCCTGCCTTATACTTATTTCCTGTCATTGAACCTGGGAAACTGGGTACTATTTAGAAGGTTAATAATTTTGGACAGTGCACATTATCTAGCCAGCAAGATACACACAAATCTTGAAACAGTTTTCATATAAAAGCATAACAAGGCCCATATACTAGATGCTGACCCTAGAAACCAGCCCTCAGGCATCATCCAGAGGTGTCAAAGCCACAGGCACAAATGACCTGGCTCAGCTTGCCAAAACTTTCCCCTTTGGGAGAAAGCTGCCACGGTCTTCTGACCACTATCACAATCAGCAGAAAGATCCAATGACTTGCTGGATATCTCAGAGCCATAGGTAGGACTCAGTGTCCTATTTGCGGAGATCTGTGCGACAAGGGTAGATTCAGCTGTTTCCCCATTTCCCAGTTATTAATGGCACGCTGAACAGAGTGAACCAGGACACTCAAATAGGAAATTTTTTTGACCTAGTTGTTGTTCCTAAAAAAACTGCAAAGTAGTGCTTTTCCACACAGCTCATTATAACCCCATGCCCAGGAACACGTGGAGGGATACAACACTACACTCAATAATGACCCACTCCTACTGACATAGCCATTCCTGATATACTGTATGTCAGTGATGTGAATCGGCCAGCCAAAACATGACATTCCAAACTCGTTCCCGGATAATGATCTCATTTTACAAAGAACTGGAATGGATCTTGTCAAGCTATAAGATATCACTTTCTAGTATTTTTCATGAACTAGATTACATGGTTATTCAAAGTAGTGTGCCTGTGGACACAAGAGGCATGATCTCTTATAAAATATCCTACCTGATGGGGACATCTAATTTCTCTTACATATGTTATGCAGGAATTTTAGCGATCCAAACCAGTATCTACAACTCAAAGACTGGTCAGCTGGAAAACTGCTCCAAGACTTATGAAATATGATTTTTACTACGTTACAGCTTGAATAGGGATGAATGGGTTAGAAGCCTTATTATCGTTGGTCCAGGAGGTAAGTTATTATAGTTAATGTATGAGAAGGAGCCGGGAGGGGGGGGGGGGGGGGTTAAAAAAAATGAAACACAACAAAATAACAGTGGTGTATGTATCCCATACTGACCCCAAAATACATTTTTCTTTAAATAATTTTAATCTTTTAATATTTTTTACATTATTTTTTATATATTTTCATAATTAATTATTTTCATAATTGAATGTTTATTTTATAGTCAGCACATAGGTATCATTATAAAAACCTATCGAGTGGTCCCTGATGATTCCCATCTCTACAAAATAAAGTTTAGTACATCCTGAACATGTGAACAAAGCTCCACACTCTGAGTCACTTATTGAAGGAGAATTTGCTCAACAGAGACAATTTCTACTAGGAGTTTTTCCCACGTCATTATTAATTACTCAAAAAGTCAAAAGGATCCTACAGTATCAGGCAGCATGTTGTGGAAGTCAATAACGATTTATTGCAAATAGTTAACATACCGGAGATTTAACACATTAGTCTTCTTAAAAAGGGGAGGCAGACAGTCTCTGTTGCTCTGGAAACAGGATCGTCACGGAGAGACGAGCTGCAAAACAAGTCATACTTGGAGACCCATGTCTCACTGTCCCACAGAGCCGAGATTGTCATATCACTTTCTCGAACATGAAAGAAAGAAAGAGAAGTGGTTCAAAACAAATTGGGGAAAGGGTTCAAAATGGAGCTAACAGATGAGTCACACTGTGACTGCATGAGTCCCATTGTGCTTGTGCCTAAGGCGAATGGCGCATGTTTGCATGTGAATGCAGCTTCAAAATGTGATGCCTAGCCACTGTTTAGAATTGAAGAGCTCCAGGATCAGATGGAAACATCCCTTATGTTACTCTGTCTGCTTACCCACAGGGTATGATTCAATGGATCCTCGGCTGCAGCTCCACAGTATGCATATATAACACTGTTTATTTATATGGCATCATAATCTATAGCAACAATTGGAGGCAGCATATGCCGCATGTGTAGGCAGGTCTTAAAGCTTTGAGACAAGACAGCCTCACAGCAAACAAAGACAAATGCCTGTCTGGATGTGTGGATGTACAATATTTGGGCTTGAGGCTTTTGAGGCTTTTGAAGATGCATTGGTATTTTGTTTAAAGTGATGTTGCAAGTACAACTAGCCCATAAACTTGGAGCAATACTGTAGTAAGTGATATAGTTCCTGATCCTGGTATAGGCTGGTGGGTTATTCTCATGGGTTTGTGCCTAATTATTCACGTTTGGTTCTGTACCAGTGGTTGGACAAGGAGCATCATCCAATGTCTCACTCACTCACTCATCATCTATACCGCTTTATCCTGTATTCAGGGTCGCGGGACCTGGAGCCTATCCCAGGAGACTTAGGGCAAGAGGCAGGATACACCCTGGACAGGGTGCCAATCCATCGCAGGATTCACACACACATTCACACACTACGGGTAATTTGAGAACGCCAATTAGCCTACGCTGCAGGTCTGTGGACTGTGGGAGGAAACCGGAGTCCCCGGAGGAAACCCACCAAGCACGGGGAGAACATGCAAACTCCATGCGCACAGAGACGGGAATCGTTCCTGGCCGGGAATCGAACCCGGACCCCTGGAGGTGCAAGGCAACAGTGCTAACCACTACACCACCGTGCCGCCACCATCCAATGTCTTTCCATACTTTTTCAAAACAAAGAATGGAAGGACACTGGACGGTGCTCCTTGGCCAACAATAACAGGTAGTGGATGAGTAGCACTACCCAGTAGTAGTAGTGCCCTTCCACCTTTTGTTCAGAGCACACTCCCCTGTCTCCAGGATGCTAGGATGCTAATCACTCATTGGTATCTGGTGTTACTCACTTGACAGGAGGTCAGGGACGTGCATACGACTGGTTAACCAAGAAACAACTGAGTGAACAAAGCTGACAAGGATATCAGGGGAATTCACCTTGGTGTTGGTGGGCACTAGAGACATTGTAGCATTCTAGCAAAGGCAATGCTAGTTATGGCTGTATATGGTTATGGGAGCAGTGCTGCCTCAAATAGTTATGGGTTAAGGCTCCGGGTTACAGATTGGAAGGTCGGGGGTTCAAGCCCCAGCACTGCCAAGTTGCCACTGTTCAGCCCTTGAGAAAGGCTCTTAACCCTATCTGCTCTAAAGGCACAGTCTCCCCGCTGACCCTACATTCTTACCCCAGCTTCCCAACTGGGATACGTGAAAAAAAATGATAATTTGACTGTGCTGTAAGGTACATGGGACAAATAACTGATTTCTTCAGGATGGTTGTAATTGAACATGGCTTTATACCAGAATTTGATGTGCATTTTATATATCTATGCATGTATAAAAAAATACTAAAGAGATTGATATGTAGGTGGAGAGTGCATATAAATAGTTCATTTAGATTCTATGGTTAGAACAAATGATCCGGCATGGTAATTGACCTGCACGACTGCAGTGTTCCTTCTCCACTGGCCAGCAGCAGCAGCAGCAGCACTGTACTATTTATTCATTCCGTTTATATATATATTTCCCTCCGCCGCCCAGAGAACACCCGGGCCCCAGACCTAACATCCTGAATGGCATTAAATTTCAGGTCATAGAGTGGAAGAGAGAAATCGCTCTTGTCTCACAACATGAAAGGTGTTTAGCTCACAAAACTGCTATGGAGAGAGTAAAGTACTTCAGTTTCATTTTTGCTCTTGGGCTGGTAAACGATTGTATAATGCAGCAGCTGGGCCACAATGTCCTAACCCTGCAATCTGTCTTAAAAAAAAAAAAAATCCTTCATGAGAGCACAGAGGGCCGAGTAAACAATTACATGACCTGCTTCATGTCACTCGTCATGTATTCAACTGCTTGGTGATGGTGAGGCTTTTCAATCAGTAGCATTGAAGTGGAGGCAATTACAATATGGCAATTATAATTATTGAGTAAGCCTTCATTAGCAACTGAACTGAAAACCGTCATCGCAAAACGTGTGCCGTTAAAAAAAATATTAAAGTGCTTGGAGTGAAATAGCAGCTTGTGGCGTCATACATGAGAGAGAAATTACGAGAGATGAAGCATGAAATTCATGTTAATTCTTCTGAAGGCTTCCCGTTGGGAGGGCGGGAGGGGGTATTTGTTAAAGGGGATCCTCTGTAACAAATACAGTTAAACATATTTATTATAAAAGCAGACTGAAACTCTTCCAATTCAGTCACTCTGAATTATTTCAGTGCATAAAAATGATCCATTAACAGTTAATCTAGGTCATATACAAACCAGGCCACTACTTAACGTATACTGTGTAGGCCATTCTTTGGTAGTGATGAGAGTGTGTAAAAATTCCAATCGATGATCGATCATTAATCAGTTTAACTGCACAGTACAATACTTCTTTGATAGTTTGGGTAGTTTAATAGTTAATCAAAATTGAGGTGCATATGGGTGGCACGGTGGTGTAGTGGTTAGAACTGTCACCTTGCACCTCCAGGGTCCAGGTTCGATTCCCGGCCAGTCTCCTGTGCATGGAGTTTGCATGTTCTCCCTGTGCTTGGTGGGTTTCCTCCGGGTACTCCGGTTTCCTCCCACAGTCCGAAGACATGTAGATAAGGTTATTTGACATTCCCAAATTGCTTGTAGGGTGTGAATGGGTGTGTGAGTGTACAGTATGTGTGTGCCCTGCAATAGATTGGCACCCTGTCCAGGGTGTATCCCGCCACATGCCCTAAGCCTCCTGGGATAGGCTCCAGGCTCCCCGCGACCCTGAATACGGGATAAAGCAGTATAGAAGATGAGTGAGTGAGTGAGGTGCATATGCAGTAAGTACATTACCGTAGGTCTCAGTCATCAAGTTTTCATAACTGATTGCTTGAAATGTACAGGAAATTAACTGATCATCACCTATAATTGATGATCATCCCATCAATATTGTTTAGGACATGCTTTTATTATTTAGTTTCGTTTTAATTTTCAATTAAACAATGAGTATGAATCTTTAAAATCACATTGAATGATTTGCGATTCGGCACTAAGGTGCACAGTCTACAGAGAACGTACCTAGACTTGTGCAGCTTGCATGAACAAGTTTTGGGTTCATGACTTTAGAGACAACACAAAAGACAGGGTATTTGTTTGTGTGTATCATTGCCGATTTCTAATTTTAGATTCAGCTCATTTACACTAAATGCATGGACTACATCTTCAAGAGACTAGGATTTGTGTGTGCACAATTAAGGGAACAAAGAAAAAATCTGTGGATGTTATAAAACAGCCCTCTCATATTAGAGGACCAGAAGTATAGGTCTTCTGGTCCTCTAACACGGATAGGTCTGCTCTTTGTATTTTATCGTTAATATAAATGGTTTAATGCACCTATGGATCACAGATATACAATTGTGTATAATATAGTAGAAACTTGTTGGGGATATCATTAATAAGCCTCATCCAGCCTCAAAGGAATGCATTCAAATTTTTCAGCCTTGAAGACCACTGGATGAATTGCATTATTGGATAATTGGCCTGCAGCACAAAAACATTTTTCCAGAGAAAAGGGAATGATTAGTGTATATACAGCATGTGCAAAATCGGGCGACTGAAATACAAAAATCATATAGGGGCCCTAATGTACAGTATGTTTTCAGCATGCCTGAATTAACAGAAGAAATGTATGTAACATACCAAAACAGTATTAGATAAGTTATTTTTCTATGGTTATTTTTGCAGCCACCCATAATGGGCCATGTTATTTAGTATATGAAATGGGAGAGGTGAGCAAAAGAGCATGGATGTCTGGTGACTGAAGAGACCAGCTTGAACAGAGAATAACAAAACCACACAGGCGGGAGTAGATAACCCCATCACCCACTGAAAGAAAGATCCCTATCTCTCTCTTTCTCTCTATCACTACCTTTTTCTGCCTCTCATTATGTGTGTATGTGTGTTTGCCTGCCTCTATGCTTGACTGTAAGAGGCAGAAGAAATAAAATCTAATAAGGAAAGACTAGTGAGACAAAGAAAGCCACTGGGCACGGTAATTAAAGTATTAAAGTTAATGTGTATGTATGTGTGTGTGTGTGTGAGAGAGAGAGAGAGAGAGAGAGAGAGAGAGAGAATAAAAAGGTGTGAAAGTACTCAAACGGAGATGTTAACAGCTCCATACCTGAACCCCGGAACTCATCACCTGCACATTTTCGTTTCTAAACAGTCTTTGTAGCACAGAGCAAATTCTGATTCCTGATTAGATTAAGAAATCCACTCTCCTTTGGACCAAATAAAATAAAATTTCCAAAATGAAATAAGCATTTAAAAATTAATTCATGCATTCATCCTATGTCGTTACATTTATTTCCATGTATACAGAAATGTGCAAAAGTGAAAAGTCTGGCAACCCAAAAGGTCGTGATGTTTAACTTATGAGTTCTGCATTACTAGGTCAGTAAGAAAATACGCTATGTTTACAGTCAGTAAGAAAATCTGCTATGTTTACAGTATGCTATCAAAGACAATGTGAAGAAAAAAAACGAAGAATTCATATCTAACATGCTCTAAAGCAAGCTTAAACTTCTAGCTACTGTAGTTGCGTGCTTGCCGATGTAATGGCGGGCTCGCATTACAATGCAGTATGGCTTATAGCCTACAGTTATCATCCTTAATACTTTGGTCATTAGATTATCTCAACCACTTACCACAGATTTGCTTCTTCTTATTGCTTTCTCTTTCTTGTATGGCTTCCAGACAGGTAAATTAATTTGTTGAATTAATTCAAGTCATGAAAATGTGTATTTGTTCAAGGCCCACGTTTTAGTTTGGAAGGGTGTAGTGTTGTATGTTACCCACTGGATGGTTTCAGGGTGTTTTTCACTATGACGATTGACATTTTCATGAGCATAGTGCTGAACTTCAGGTCAAACTATTGCTTGCCTTTCCTGTCCTGTAACTAGGCCATTATTTTCAAATGGTGTCTTTATGGTTTCTCTATGGTTTGCTTTGAGTTGGTTTGCTTTACTAGCCTGTTCTAGCAATCATTCATTGCATTCTCACTACATCTTCCCTACAAGCTTCCACTGTAATTTTTCCCTCTGTTTGGTACAAGGCATTCCACTCCGTGCTAGACTGGATTCATCACGTCTCCTCTGGGTACACCTCATCTGCCATCGTCTATCCAACTACTAGGCCTGTACATACATGCCTCTAGCATGGAGGCATAGCCGTTCCATGTAGTACTACGTACAGTATGTGACGTTCATTTGTGAGTTAGCTAGAGTTCCAGTACCTACAGTTCCAGTAGTCTAAAACTCTTGGGTTTTTCTAGTGACTCTAAACAACAGACCACTTTTTTCTTTTCACGTTGGTCAGATGACCTTCCAATCGATTCATACCAACCACCAGATGTTGCAGATTTCTTTATTTCTTTTTTTATCCTTACTTTTTTAGGCATGACTCCTGGAAATCTATTTCCCTTCACACGCAATATCTACTCTACATCTGATTCCTGTCTGGTTCATAACCTCTCAGAGCTCACTCCCTACTGAGGTCATGCCACTGGCTTCCTCCAATGTTCTCGTACTTGCATCCCAGGCATCAAACAGTTCTGTATCACATTTTTTTCACTCATGCATGCCAACTCAGGTCTTCAAACTCAACAAGGGCAAGCGCAACTGACATGTTTCTCCCCCGAGGTCAAAACATGACTGCAATGCAGGATCTGTTTGCTTTAGTGTCCTGGTTTCTCACTGGTAGAATGAGCTTCCACCTCCACTCAGAATGTCTTCCGTTCCGCACAGTATATTGGGAAACATTTCCACAGTTTCAGGTAAAGCTTAAAGGTAACCGCAACCTTACGGAGTCAAAGTGTGTAAATTATTCTTTCTGTAGTAGTATAGCATGTCTATATTTGAGTTATCCACATTACTTTAGAATGTACTTTATAAATAAAATGTACTTTCAATCCACAGGCAGTTAGATAATAACATGTTTCACGCTAAATTTGCTTTGTAGTCTGTGCTTCAGGAAAGAAGGGCCAGCCATGTAGTCAATTTGTCCTTAACAATTCTTAGTAAGATATCTGATATATGATCTGTAGAGTAATAGAGATGTCAAGATATAAAGAGCTCAAACGTCTAATGAAAGCACAGCATGTTCCTTTTTTTCTCACCTTTGTGTATGGAGCAGGAGGTGTAATCATCTTTCTGGCCATGCAGAACAGTAATCTAATATGGAACGGTTAAGGCTGTCATTACAATTTACTGAAAATAAAAATAAAGCCATTGAAAAGTACCCCGCTTCTAAATTATTTTAATCAGGATGCAGAAAGTGAGCTGGAATCAACACAAGCCCTTCAGCAGAGTCGGTTATGTCTGCTATTTCAATGATTTTCTCTGTGTAACCTGGTTGTTAGGACTGAGTAGAACAGCCCTGAGCATCTTTCTAATTAAAGGCATTCCTCTCTAGACAACCAGTATGACCAGTATTGACTGTTCATATCTGTTTTCAGTACCTCAGTGCCACTGCCTTAAGTGGCTGAAAAGTTTCTGTAGAGTAATAAAGATGTTGGTGTGTTAGATGTTTGAGATGATTTCAGAAATGTTACACATACATACACACATGTTATATATTGTATATAGGATCGATTAGGTGGTTAAATCTAATGACCTATTTAGTTACAGTGATGGACCAGAGAGGTAGGTAACACACACACACACACACAATCAAACAAACAAACCAGCATATAGATAGATAGATAGATAGATAGATAGATAGATAGATCCTACATTGCAATTTTTTCTCTTCATAGTGGAGTCGCATGATCAAAAACCTATGATGCTGTGACCTCTTTTTATAGATATTCCAAAAAATATTTTGCATGCATTCATTACAGTTTATTCTAATTTTAAATCAGGAGTACAGTTCAACTTAATCACATAAGAAATAGCACTCAAATAAATCACTGCTTAAATTTTTTTTCAGCATAATGAAATCCTCAAGCTCTTCACAAGGACCTGTTTTGACAGATTTAACTAATCCCCCTTAATTAATCAGTTAGCTGCCTAATAATTCATGGTACTCTGCAGTATAAGCTACGCATATTTAAAAAAATATATATGCAATGTAGCACTAAAAGGCAATTAGACTAATAAGGGGAGAGATATAGGAGGATAAATCATGAAGCTTTTCCATGCCATAAAGCAGCATGGCAATGTAAACAGACATATTGCTCAATAGTAGTAAAGGGATTTATTTTATTTATTTATTTATTTTTGGACTAAAATCTAAGATTTATTAAGGTTGGAACACTCTCAATGTGTAACAATGTAATACTTTAAAAATAATAATAATTAAAAAAAAAAAAGTACAATACTCTAATGTGTTGCCAGATTAAAGTTATTCTAAAAGAAGATGTGGAAGATGCAGCCTGTGTGTCAACGTGCAAGTTATTATTAAGCCGTTGGTTTGGCTGAAGTGAAGGGAAGATCCCACAAGGAGAACTTCAAAGAGTTCACGTGCGTGTTAAAATAAAACGCATAGTGTTTGATGTAGGAGTTTAAAGGAATACGTCGACTACTCACCGTCCTCTGTCTCGTCGAAGACCGGTCTCTTAGAGGAGCTATTCGCGCCCATCCTCTTCTTCCACTTGGCCCAGTGAAACATTGAGGCTCAGATGGCATTCCTCGCCCGGTGCGGAACTAAACAGCGCGTTGGTGCCGCTACAGTCCGAACTCGAGCATCTCTCCTCCACGAACCCCCGCCTACCGAGTTTTTGGAAGAAATGAACTGATAGAGAGACAGACAGACGCGCTGAGAGAGAGAAGGAAAGAGCGAAGAGAATGGAAGTGGAGTGGAGAGCTCGGTGT
Organism: Dolichallabes microphthalmus; assembly: GCA_026413445.1. Lineage (NCBI taxonomy): Eukaryota > Metazoa > Chordata > Actinopteri > Siluriformes > Clariidae > Dolichallabes > Dolichallabes microphthalmus. The sequence continues at coordinate 18,842,036 of JAOTQY010000039.1, forward strand.
GTCGGGCTGCTTTCTCTCAATGCTGATCTCTGAAGCGCTTCTCATCTCATCGCCGCTCAGCCCCTCCTCTGCTGCTCCAGCCACTTTAACCTATTACAATCCCACTTCCGCTACTGCAACAAAGGAAAACAGTCATTATCGGGATATAACGGGGACACACGTTTAACTCGTAAACTTCTTGTTCTTATTCATTTTTTCTTTATTATTGTAATCGGACATGGTTAAGGTCTGAAAGTGTTTCTTTTTTCCCATCAGTAGGCTGGTTTATTATCACCACTGATAATCTAGTCTTACCTGGGTCCATGAAACAGAGGCAGATGTTTGTTTGTTTTTCCAGTTTGTTGGTGTAGTAAAAAAAAATACAGCAATGAAAAATATTTTAATTAAAAGTGTAGCAACTATTCCCACATAAAAATCTTAATAAATTTATCTAAGCATATTTTAA
>JAOTQY010000039.1:18854875-18867209 GCA_026413445.1 Dolichallabes microphthalmus
AAGCCCTCATATATATATATATATATATATATATATATAGTGTGTGTTTGTGTGTGTGTGAGTGTGTGCAACCTTTAAAACCTTTATTCTAGTTATATAAATAACTTCTCACCTCTCTGGGGGTGTGTGTGTGTGTCTCAGAAATGCGAAGCTGTTGCAGGAGTGGAGAAACCAGGCCAAGATCATGCAGGACAGGAAAATGCTGGAACACAAACTGGATATACATCAAAAACAAACGGTAATCTGCCATTAATGCAACATTATAAGTAACAGTATAAGGACAATATAAAGGAATATGTAATCTCCTACAGTCCCCAATCAGCTAATATTGAAGAGGCACTTTTATTCCTGTGTGGCTGGATCAGTGTCTGGAGTGTTCTTATTTTTTACCCTGCAAGGAAAAAGATAATACTGCAGTACGTTTCCTCAACAACACTGTCCCAGATAGCCGAGAGTTAGCTAGAATAGGTTTAGAGTCAGTTTTCCTCATGCATTCAGACACTCGTCCCGATGTGACCCCTCTTCAGCTGGTAATCTCACACAAAAATAGCTGATTTTCTGGATGGTGTGGGTGGATCTGGGAAAGTGACCTATTTAAGAATAAGCAGCCAAACCCCAAGAATAGGAAACTGAAATTCTTTTTCCCATCTTAATCTTTGTGTACAAATCCTGTATTCTGAGTTGACCGTACATCATTTCATTATATCATTCCATACCGTTCTTTTATTTTTCTTTACAAATTACTCCTTATTGTTTTTATCATTTTCATATAAAAGAAAAATGCATTAAATAAAACTACTGGCTGTTTTTGTACTATCTTAAGAATGCTGCTGACTCTTCCAATAACCCAAACGACACCAGCGAGGCTCTGAACAACAACTCACACAGTAAAGCCCAGTCATCGATTAGAATGTGCAAGGAAACAGAGGAGACCAGGTACAAGGATGTATTTCGTATGCTACTGTATGATAGAGTAGACCAATAAACCTTTATGCTCCAACACATAAGAATGTGCTGAGAACTGCGCTTTGGACCATTATTTACTTTGGAAACTATTGACATTTTACAATTGTCACTGCAACTAGCTGTTTGCAGGAATTTTGGAAACTATATTGGAAAACATTTGAAAAACTGTGTGTCCCCACAATCATTTTTAATAGAGTGCTTGCCATTATTCTAGTAACAAAAGTCAGATGATAAATCTCATTTAAATATTAAAGCAAAATTAACTCTGACATTCTAGTGAAATAATAATAATATAATAATAGTAATATACATGATTTCTAATATCTAACAAAACCGTTTCCATTTTGCATTGCATAATTCAATTGGTCTTTAATGGCATAACCAAGGACATCAAAAGGTTTTACAACACTGACCTCTAGTGGTCACGATCAGAATATGCAGGTACATTTGGATTGATAGAAGTCATTTAGTCATTTTAATTTAGATTTATTTTTTTTTTACACCTTAAATGAGCTCGAAATGAACTCACTGAAAGGAAGCTACTTAAGTCATGAAGAAAACTAATTCACTAAATTATCAGACCCGTGTGACATTAATCCCTCTGCTCCAAACTGAGAGGTCATTGAGGTGTGTGTTCATTTGTGTCGTTGCCTGTTGTGTGTGCCCTAAGGGCTGCAAGGGACAGAGAGCTTGAGCAGCGCATCAGATTTCATGTTCAGATGATGCAGGAAAGACGCAGAAGACCCAGAGGCTCACCTGCAGAGGAGGCAGAGGCAGCTGCTCAGGAGATGGAGGAGGTGAAGGACTGATCATTTAAGAGTTTTATGTTTAATTCAAACACTTTTATTCATTTATCAAAGTCGCATAGAAACAAGCACAGATGTGATTACACAGAAAGGTGTGTGAGCACATTTGCACTTTATTCCATTAAACTTTTTATGCCAGTGCTTTGAATGTAATTCAGACTGCTGCAATAAAAATATTGAAATAAATATTGGACAAATAACAGAAGAAAAAAAACACAATATTAAAATGATTTAAAAAGAAGTTAGGATTCTTTAAGAGGTCTGTCTTACAATCCTTTATTTATTTATTTTTTACTGAATGTGACATTACGAAAGTAGGCTATATAGAAATGGACATGTTTTTCTTTTACATAAAATAAAACACTTTATTCAATTTATCAGAGCAATCATACTGTGCATCCACATTTGCACTTCATAATGCTTCAGGTACAATACTGCACCTATTACATATGAGTTGAATATGATCCATGTTTACATTGATCGACATTTACAAATAAGGCTAAAATGCAGACACTAAAACCCATTAAGGCGTTTCTGTGTCTGCATTTAACCACTAAGCCACTGTGCCGCCTAAATTAAAACCCGTAACACTGTGGCGTTGCTGCTCCAGGGTCCGGGCTCAATTCCCACCTCAGAGTCTGTTTGCATAGAGTTTGCATGTTCTCTCCGTGCTTTGTGAATTTCCTCTGAGTACTCCGGTTTCCTTCAACAGTCCAAAGAAATGCAGATTAGGTTAACTGGTGTTGACAAATTACCTATACTGTGTGTGGTTGTTTGTGTCCTGTAATGGATAACCCCCCCCCTCAAGGGTTTACCCTGCCTCGTGTCCAAAGATAGGCTACAGGGCCCTCGCAACCCTAAATACAGGATAAAGCGGTATAGAACATGAATAAATAAATGTTTTAACATCTGCCGTTGTAATCTGGAATTTAACCAATAGGGGGAGTGATGTGCAAATCTTGAGGAAGTATAAACACCTCTGCAGCTGAATATAAAAGGCAACTTTTGTTGTTGTTGGTCTTTCGGCTGCCCTGGCAAGAGGTCGCCACAGCGGACCATCCGATCAGCACACAAGCTTGGCACAGGTTTTTTACACCGGATGCCCTTCCTTACGCAACCCTACCATTTTATCCAGGCTTGGAAACAGCACTGTATTCAGTGGCTGTGGTTTGAGCACTGGCTTGGCAGCTGTATATAAAAGGCACACTCACTTTTATGAGAACATGTACCTGTTTGTGGGGTATAAAAATAGTTTGGTAGGTAGGCGGCATGGTGGCTTAGTGGTTAGCACTGTGGCCTCGCACATCCAGGGTCCGGGTTTGATTCCCGCTCCGGGTCTGTGTGCATGGAGTTTACATGTTCTCCCCAACCATTATCGGGTTCCTCTGGGTACTCTGGTTTCCTCCCACAGTCCAAAGACATGCAGATTAAGCTAATTGGCATTCTTAAATTAATCATAGTTTGTGAATGAGCGTGTATGTGTGTGCCCTGTGATGGATTGGCTCCCTGTCCAGGGTGTACCTCACCTCATGCCCTAAGTCTCCTGGGCCTGGCTCCAGGCCCCTCACAACCCTGTATACTGGATAAAGTGGTACAGACCATGAGTGAGTGAGAAATATAATGGGGATGTAAAACAAAAAAAATAAAAATAGAAGAAACTACTGGAATTAAACTGGTTTTTCTTTTTCTTCTCTGTGCAAGGTAAAACAGCTGCAGGCGGAGCTTGCCGAAAGGAGACGAGTGAAACATCTGGAGTACCGTTTGAGTGCCTTCACTGGAGAAATGGGTTATGATATATGACTCGACCCTGATTTTATTATGAACGTAACCTGCTACCACCTGCACAGGCTGCACCATTACAGTATAGGGTGAGAGAGGGGGGGGGGTGAGTGTGTGTGTATTGGGGGGGCTTTATTAGCACTGGCTAATATGTCACAGTACAAGTCTTGATAAAGATGTTGAGTTTGGCCAGGCGGTGGCGCGTTTCTCATTGTCTTCTTCCATCAGTCCTTCACGAGTCAGCCATTTTATGCTTAGGGCCTAGTGGATTTGTGTTGGAGAGAGACATTTAAAAAGCGTGTGAAAATAAAACGTGATCAAATCACAGTTTTGAAGCCATTCAGACAGATGTGGATATAATGTTGGTTTTTCAGTGTGTTAATGAGTTTATCAGATGGTGTTTGTATTGTAACCTGGCATGCATTACAATGTCATCGATGTGATTTAATCATACCATTCAGAACACTTTATCAAAAAAAATATGGAAGTAAAAATATTGTTCTTATGTCATAATCCATATGTGTGTGTGTTATGATCAAATAAATATCTAGTGCAATTGATCGGTGATGCTGCTGTGTGTGGTTAACGAGAATCTTAAGCAAAGCAGATCTTAAATGGAATGATAACATCTTCCCCAAAAAACACGGAAATCTGGATGAGACAAACACACACACACACACACACACCACTACCAGTGTGTAAGCGGAGGATCGCGCGATCACGGATTCCTCTCTCGCCTCTTTGTGATGTCACGGCTGGCCGCACGGCTGTAATTGCACCGGTGGGTTGATGGCGTCATTCCGTGGCCCTGTGTAGCCTCCTGTGCTCGCTAGCAGAAGGAGCGAGGATCTGAGGCCGACGCGCGCGGCTCCGGCGCCCGGGAACGAGCAGCGCCAAGCCGGACTCTTCACCCAGGAAACATGGAGGCCGCGGCCGAGGAGGAGCTGCGGGCCGGCTCCCGGATTCCGGTCACCATCGAGCAGATAGTGAATGACACCCTGGTAGTGACGCTCACCTACCAAGAAAGGAGTTACACCGGGATTTTGCTCGACTGCAACAAAAAGTAAGTTTATTTCATTGTTATTTTTGATTAATTTGCTTCAAACGCGCTAAGGCCGTTAGCTAAGCTAAGCTAATTTGGCTACCTAAGGAAAGGCTATCCATCAAAAAGAGGCCACAAGGCCATATATTTATTATCCAAAGCAAAATCTCATATTCTACACAGAGCTCACGTTTTACATAAATATGCACCAACATAATTATATCTTACAAATGTTTTTTTTAAACATATTTGTCAGGGTCGAAAATGATTTAAAATGTATTCCTTCAGCTAAAGTTAGCCAATTAGCTCCTGTAAAAAAATGTTGTTAATAGTGATAGAATGCTGCTGTCGTGTAATGTAAATTCTTTTCCACACGTTGTAGTTCTTGTAAATACGATGTATATGAACTGATCGTTGTGTTTATTCCTGCTTATTGTCCAGGGAACGATAATCTCTCATTGTTGTAGCTTGTGGTTGCTAAGCTGAAAGTCCTCTCATTCAGGTGAAGTGGAATAAAAACCCAGATTTATCATGTTCCAGACAAGTGAATTATAAACAGCAGTGGTTAGCTTCTGTTTGACAGATTAATCATCACGGTGTTTTAATCGACTTTTCACAAGAAACCTGTCCATAGTCACATGTGAAGCAGATTGTGTGTGTGTGTGTGTGTTGGTCTTTTTCTTATCATCAGGCTATTACCCTAAAAACCTCAGTTGTTCTATATTAGGCACGTTTTCCTTGACACGTAATAGACATTGTAAATAGTGTATTAATCTGTTCTGAATATTAATGTAATTCATGATGCATTTAGTGTAGAGAAGATGAAGCTGCTGGAAAGGCCATCTTTCTTCAAGACAAAGACAGGTGGGGTGTCACTGACCAAACCAGATAGTGACCCTTTGTTGAACTTGTGGCAAAGGTTTCTAGTTAACATGTAAATAGATATCCACTGATGGATAAATAAGGATAGGTGGTGTGGACTAGTTTTGCAACACTGCAGTGTGTGTGTATTTGTTGTGTATGCCTTGTGTACGCATGTTGTTTGTGATCCTGATTGTGCTGCCTAGTTTATGTCTCCGTATCGGAATATCTTAAGTTATTAAAAAGTGTTTTTGTATTTAGAGCTACATTATGGTTGTATGTTTTTTTGTGTGTGTTCCTTGTTATTGGTTATGGATAGATAGATGGATTAGATATGCTTCAGCACAGTTTCCATTGAAACATGCCATTTTTTCTGAAAAGCCTCCTACAGCTATGCAAGCAAAATTCCTCTGAGGCTGGTAGGATAATACAGAGCCTGGAGCCATATTATTCGAAATGAATTGTTTTCTTTTTTTTTATGTACATACTTGAATTTTATTGCTTCAAGATGGATTCATTGCATGAGGAATAATTGTTAAAAGAAAAAAAAACTGTTTATTTTATTTTATTTTATTTTTATTAGTTATATTATTAAATCACCAAAATCCGATTACGCTTGATATCCCAATTGTTATCAAACACAATATCATCGTCATATTTCCAGGTCACCCAGCCTAATTTGAAGAATGATTTTTGTGAACATAGGAAGGCCCAAATAAGGCCCAAGACAATGACGTTTTTAATCCTGATCCCGTTAACCTTTCCCGTATTTATAGCATCTGTTAATCATGAATGTTGCACGTCATGTTTTCTCATTTTAAATGATATAATGATGAGTTTACCTTTAAAATTTATTAAAACATCTATTTTATGCTAAAATACTTTTTTTCCGCCCAGGAAACAATACATTCAAAAACCATCACTTCAATTCACACAATCTATTCGACGATAGACAAGACTTTTGCTTTGCACATTCCTACTATCTATTCAATTCCGTATTACTCTGGTATTTTCTTTTAGTATTGCTTCACTACTACTTTATGGTAGTAATGTTTGATTTGAAGAGAGACTATGTTAAGCAAAATCCTTCCCTCATTTCCTCTTTCCCCATTGTTGTATTATTTGTCATTTCCTGTATTTTGAGAATTGCCGTTGTGTCAGCAGCATGGCTTGAATTATTGTGATGCTGAGTCACTGCTGCTCAGAAACCCTTTATCCTCCACATGGCCAGGACGATTTGTACAGCTCTTCTACCCTGGCCATATTGTTTTAACCTTTCCCAAACCCTTTGTTCACTCGATATATAATCATTGTGATGTTCGGATGGAATAGGCATGAAAAAATGTCAAAGATGACATTTTGATTTAAAAGAAAAAGCAGCTGATACGGAAGCTCTGTAGTGATAGAGAAATTCTATGGCCTACAGGTTTATGTAGCCCCGTGATAGCTGCGTGTTTATCCATCTGTCTATTTAGCCAGGTATTTCTTTTACCAGAGGTCTCTAAGGACTGCATGAGGGGAGGGAAGCATTTTCTTTTAGGGATTAATTAATAATCACCACACAATCAAACATCAGGCAGGATGTGAAAACAACCAAATCTCCAGACTCTTCCTTGTTGCATCCCTGGTGGCTGATGGGATTGTTTTTGTTCAGCGAGTGTGGAAGGGGGGGCTGTTGTGAGGCAGGCCTGTTGGCCTCTTTGTCTGCTGTCTCTGACCGAGTCAAGCCACCGAGTGTGCAGTCTTGACTACAGCCACTCTTCAATGATTGTTACGAAATGGCCCAAATTCCTGCCGTATGCATGTCGGTGCTGTGCTTCACTGAAGACGACGTGTGAATTTATTTTTGGACTGAACTGCAGCAGAAACCTGAGATCAGGATTCTGTTCAAGAAAAGACAATGGTCCAGTGTTTTGTAGTTCAGCTCGATATACTCTTGTTCTCCTTAAGACTGTTACATTACTAACCAGTTGCATGATTATACTACATTTTATAACTCGATTTTTAATGTTGTTCTCTTAGTACAATTTTAACAGTTATAAGAGTCGCATTTTTAACTGCTTTGCTGTCAATTCAAGCACCTCATAAGCTTGTTGTGCAGCGTTAACTGCTTGTGCTTTACCTGGAATTTCAGTTCCAGGGACAACAGTTATCCCTCAGCATGTTGTTGTGCCTCAATGTGTTGAAGCAGGAAATCATTCCTGCTGCACAAAATTAGTTCTCCAAATGAGTTAGTTTAGTCTGCACTGTGTAATTTGCTAATTTAAAAATAAAATTTTAAATCAGCTGAATACATTCGTTAGCGTTGTACCTCTGTGTTTGTGTACACATTGGAACATGTATATGAGCTTGTGATTTCTTTGTGCTGCTTCCAGGACCTGTGCCCTCATAGGCTTTCTCTTTTGTTCCATCTAGGACTGGGTTGTTCTGCCTACCGGATGTTGTAGGAAAGTCAGAAGAGCCTCTAATATCCAGACAAGAATCATCTGACATAATAAATGAGGAGCCATGCTCCAAGCCAGCTATTCATTCAGCCCAGAGACCAAAGGATGAGAACACGGAGCCTGACCAACCATCTCCTGTTCCCTTACCCATCCCAGTACAGCCAGGCCAGCCTACCTACCCACCCTACTTTGAGGGTGCACCTTTTCCCCAGCCTATGTGGGTACGTCACACATACAGTCAATGGGTTCCTCAACCTCCACCCCGACCAATCAAAAGAAAGAAGAGACGATCTCGAGAGCCTGGCCGCATGACCATGAGCACCATTAGACTGCGTCCTAGACAGGTGCTATGTGAAAAGTGCAAGAACACGGTCACCAGCGATGAGGACAGTAAAGATGGTTCAGCTGTGGCCAAGCCTTCCAGGAAGGAGAATGCGCCACAAGGGGAGGAACATGCCAAGGATGCCACACCTAAAGGTCTCAGGAAGGAAGATGGCGATGGCCCGAGGGAATCCAAGAGGCGAGACGAAACTCCATGCTATGAAAGCAAGCGTTGTCGAAAAGAGAGGAAGGAAGATGAAAAGTTTCCAGGAGGTGATGTAGTCCCACACAGTCCTGTGATAAAAATCTCCTATAGCACTCCACAAGGGAAAGGGGAGGTAATGAAAATCCCATCTAGAGTTCATGGTTCTGTGAAACCTTTCTGCCCCAAGCAGCTGATGCAAAATGGGCTTGGGGAGCACGACAACAGCCGAGAACCCAGAAAAGAGACGCGATCTGCTGTCGAGTCCATTCGAACTGGTCTTACTGTATCTATCCCCAAACTTAAACTCCCAAAGCTGACTGATCAGGACATCCCGTCGCCTAAAATCCGCTTAAAGACTCGTGGGGATGGTGTGGAGCGCGTGTCTGTGTATGAGGCAGAACTGGTGGGAGAGGCAAGGCGCAGGAGTCCCAGGATTCCTGGTTCAGGACTAACTCGAGCTGAGGACTCGGGGGACAAAAATGCCCTGGAACTCTGGTCAAGTGAGGAAACTGAGCGACACGGTGATCTCACACTCCTTATCAACTTTGGGAAGCGCAAGGCGGACTCGTCCAGCCTTTCAGTGTGTAGCAGTGACAGCCTAGACGAGTCCAAGTCATTCAGCTCAGACGGGACATCACCAGAGTTGTGCGAGCTGGCGCCTGGCGATCATGTTATTGGTGTATCGTCCTCGGTGTCAACAACTTCATCAGCATCACGGGCCGAAGGTAGGACAGTGCCACCACTGACTGTGAGGTTACACACGCGCAGCATGAGCAAGTGCATAACGGAGGAGGGCCACGCTGTAACTGTCGGTGATGTAGTGTGGGGAAAGATACATGGCTTCCCCTGGTGGCCAGCCAGAATCTTGAGCATTAGCGGCACTCGGCGAGAGGAGGATGAGGCAGATGCACCATGGCCTGAAGCCAAAGTGGCCTGGTTCGGCTCACCGACCACCTCACAGCTTTCTGTGGCTAAACTTTCACCCTTCCGTGAATTCTTCCGACTGCGCTTCAACCGCAAGAAAAAGGGCATGTACCGGCGTGCCATCATTGAGGCGGCTAAAGCGGTGGGTCACATGAGCTCTGAGATCACCTCCCTGCTGTCACACTGCGAAACATAGGTGAGGCATCATCTCTACTGTTTTTTTGTTGTTGTTGCTTGTTAATTTCTAAACATTACAAACTGTAAATCATTTAAAGTTTGTCAGTCTATTTGTAAAAGTTATTTTTAGGTTAGTAAAAAAAAGACGTATGGTATCAAACTGAAATGGCTGGAGAAGGACAGTAAGTCTGATTCAATATTTAAGATCAACATTCACAAAAGATCCCTAGGCTAAAAGTCAAGTCACAGACTCATAAATATTTCTCTCTGTCCAATAAGTCATAAAAATTAATTACTAGCAATCAAAGTATGCAAATAATTAATTTCAGCTTCTGTTGTCATCACGCATGTGTGTGTATACACGATCAGTCAAAGGTTTGTATGGAATTGTGTGTTAAACAAAAAGCTTTAAACAGCACAGAATGTGTTTTGGATTTTAGATTTTCCAAAGTAGCATTAGTCGCTCAGTGGTAGGTTCCATGCCTGCTATGCAGAAGGTTGGTTTGAATCCCACCCACTAACCAAACCCCAGGCACTGGATGCAGTGCTGGTTCTAAACCGGGAGGGTTATGTCAGGAACGGGATCTGGCATAAATCCTGTGCCAAGTTGTCTGCAGATTGGATGGTCAACTTTGGCGACCCCTCAATGTGAGCACCCGAAAGGCCAACATTGTCTAAAGTAGCTACTTTTAGCTTTGATGCCAGCTTGGCACACGCATGGCAATCGCTTATCAGATTCAGGAGCCTAGTCCCCTGGAATGGTTTTCAGGTCGTAGGTCAGGGTTAAGTTGTGACATTTCTTGAATCCTTAATGTGCTTTAGACCATTGGTTATCTTGTACAGAGGAAGGGTTGAAACAGAGTTTATAGCAATATTGGAGCTTCTACGACTACTATACACATTCATGGTATAGCAAGAAATACTCAGTTAAGTAAAGAGAAAGACCACCCATCTTTACTGGGTCAGTCGATCTGTAAAAATCTCAAGAAATTTGAATAAATTCTCAAGTGCAGTTGCCAAAACCATCAAAAGCCAAGATCAAACTGGCACTTGTGAGGACTGTCCCAAGAAAGAAAGACGAAGAGCTACCTCTGCTTCAGAGGATAGTTTATTAGAATGACCAGCTTCAGAAAGTGCCAATTTAAGGCACCTCAGATTAAAGCCCACATAAATACAAACTGCATCCACTCTTCAGAGGAAATTGTGCAAGTCAGGCCAAGACTTAGTTGAGCCAAGAAACAAAAGCAATGAACATTATTTCAGTGGAAATCTGTCCTTTGGTCTGATGAGTCTGAATTTGAGATTTTTGGTTCAAACTACCATGTCGTTTGTAGACTTGGGAAGGGTCAACAGATGGCTCCTGAATGTGTGATTCTCACAGTAAAGCATGGAGGAGTTTGGTTGCTTTGCTTGTGACACTAATGGTGACTTAGTCAAACTTTAGAGCACACTTAACCAACATGGCTACCACAGCAATTTGCAGTGACATGCCATGTTATCAGGCTTGCACTTAATGGGAGCGTCATTTGTTTTCCAACAGACCAATGACCCCAAACACACCTCTAGGTTATGTAAGCACTGTTTGTCCAAGAAAGAGACAGAGTGATGCATCAGAATACGTGACCTCCACAATCACCTGATCTAAATCCATTTGGTTTGGGATGTGTTGGTCAAGAGAGTGAAGGAAAAGCGGCCAACAACCGTGTGTGTCAGGTGTGATGAGGCTGACTGAGAGCATGCCAAGGGTTTGCCAAGCTTTCTCAAGGCAAAGGGTGGTTATGTTGAGAAATGGAAAATCTAAAATATATTCTGGGTTATTTAGTAAATTTTTGTTGACTGCATAAGAGCATTTTTGTTCTCTCATATTTATCAATGTCTTTAGTATTAATATGAGTAAAGAAGGGGGGGGGAGAAACATTCAGTAAGAAGGTTTGTGCAAACTTTTGATTGGTACTGTGTGAGATTGTGTGTGTGTGTGTGTGTGCGTGTGTATGTGTGTATATATATATATATACACACACACACACAGGTCAGAGTTTTTCTGCCATTGTTCTGTCAAAACATGCTGCCTATCAAATGTGTTTTTGCACAGGCAAGTTTTTCTGCGCAGTGCTAAAGTTTGATAAGATGTTCTTAATATTCTTCTGAGTTTTAAATGTAAAATTCATTCTACGGTTGCTTATTGCGACAATGTTGTACAACTTGTCAGAAACCCGGGAGCAGATTTTAGGCTTACAATCATTGCTGACCGAGAGTTTTCAAAGCCGTCCGTAATGGTTTGAATACAGAGTGGATTAAGCATTGAGCATCAGTGTTGTTTATTTCAAATTATTTGTGTAATTTCAAGTGACAACTGTTCTAAGACGTTGTTATAGTAGTACTTTGTTTCAGTCCAGTGGAATCAATCCCTGTGACATGTACAATTTAGGTTTTGTTGTGTACAGTTTCTCGGACAGTGACTTCACTACACGTTCATGGTCCATTGTCCACAATTGTGCAGTAACTTGTACACATCGATAAGGGTCAGAGTAGAATGGTTTGCACGGAATACTACAAAGAGCTGAACAGTTTTTCTTCCTCTTAAAGGCATGGTTGATGTGGTTTAGGATTACATAATGATTTTATTTAATAGTCATAGCAAAACTTATTGAAACGTAGAAACTGCAGTGCAGCCAGGAAATCTGTAAATGGACACGAGCATCGTTCTTTGTTGTATTATAACACTTATTGTTGAGGGCAGTGGTGGCTCAGAGGGCTAAGGCGCTGAGTTACCGACCGGAAGATCGGCGGTTCGAACCCCAGCTCCACC
>JAOTQY010000039.1:18969747-18981276 GCA_026413445.1 Dolichallabes microphthalmus
AGGGTGTACCCTGCCTTGTGCCCGAAGCTTCCTGGGATAGGCTCCAGGCCCCCCGCGACCCTGATCATAGGATAAAGAGGTATTTTTCTGTGTGTTTTAGGAAGATACAGTAGATAAAAAGCTGTGTACAATATTTTTCTAATATAAATAGAAACGTGTGCATGCCCCACATGGCTATTAGTCTCTTTTATTAATTCTTTGTTTATGTGGGGAAATGTTCATTTGCGAAAATAAGGCAATGCCTAAATAAAAGTTTGAACGGTGGGTTTATAATTGCTATATTAATTTAATAATAATGATGCTACTGTACTACAGTACTACTACTACTACTAATAATAATAATTCTACTACTACTACTACCAATAATAAACCTTAATTGTCTGTAAAGGTCATAAATTCTTTGTGAAGTGAGCTCCTCAGTACGTCAATGATTGTTTTAAGTGTCTAGATAGAATACTCGTGTTTTAGAAGCAGCTATGTTAAAAAAATAAAGGCTGTTCTATAAACCCAGTTTAGTGAGAATATTTTTATTAACATTCTTTGCTTAATTATTGGAAATGAATGAAACCAACAGGATATTTGAAATGAGCTTTTGCTTTGTTCAGATATACTGTAATTAAAACAAACAAACAAACAAACAAACATTGAACTATAAATGAACTATAAGCAAGATGTCCAAGTTTAATTATATAATGTAATTTTGTTTTTCACTTTAAATTGTATTAGTCTTTTTTCATTTTGGTTAATGTTTTTTTTTTTTATTATGTTGGTCACAGTAGTATTTGATCACCTCCTGATAGTGATGTCCTACTTTAAGAGAGTGATGCAGCAGCACTTTAGTCCTTCACTCTGTCCAGCTTGTCTCACCTGCTCAGACAGATCCAAAGCTTCAACAGTCATCACAGTACCTCCGTCATCGTGCTTGTTGTGTTGTAGATCACAGTCTAGACAAGGGCAAGAGTCTAGAGTCCAGGGTTTGTTGTCTTTCTTACTTCTGTGGCCGATTACTCATAAATATGACATTAAATGTCACTGCATAATGGTGAGTGAGAAAAGAGGCTCTTGCTCTTTTTTCAGTTTGTTATCCCTTAATTTTAACAATAGTTATTTTAGCGGTTAATGTTGAAATGAAATGCTTTTGTAGCTGCTCTAACAATGTCCTCCGGTTGTGGCAGCACAGCTATTACTTCTCACTACCAAGATGAATATTGTATTTATAGCACCGCCCAACACAATAAACACCAGAATTACTAAACATATCAGAGATATTTCAGTATAAAGATTCACGATTGAGCGTGTTTTAGGGTAGAATTGCCCATTAAATTTGACAAAGTTAGACATGTTTCTTAACAAGGTGTATTCTTGTGTATGAGATAATAAACTATATAGGTACTATGGAAACATCAAAAATAGGATTAACACCCCTGTGTCTCATTCAGAAGAGCAAATGTTGAGGTGAATTAAATTTAGAAGCCTGAATTGGCGATCTGGGAGTATTTTGGACTCGAAACGTACATCCAGAAGTTAGACGTGTAATATTAGTTCAAGCCCAGCAGCAATAAAGATACTGGAACGCTGAGGCAGGATCCAGTCATATCACCATTCGACATGTATTGCACTGTTCCTAACCTGATCCTTGTGCAGATTAGCACAGTCTCATATCTTCTTCTCATATCTCAGTCAAACACTAATACAATGAATATTTAATACCGATTTATGTTTTCTGAAACATTGGTTTATGAAATATGCAGAGGCTTGATAAATGAGACATGTCAGAGGGGTGTATTCTCAATGTGCATTCCAGCTTTTGTGTCTTTACATTTTATATAGGGGGGGAAAAAATCTATATTTTCAAAACATTTTCAAATTCTTCTTTGAAGAATCTTTATTGTTAAATCAATAGTATATTGTTGTAACGCTTGGCCTTAATAAAATGCTCCTTCTGATAGTCGGACCATGCCTTGCATTAACATTCAATCAACTTTAAAATGGTTGATGAAATATTCTTCTTTAGATATTACATCATATAAATGGCAGACATTATAAATGTCTACTTTTGACAACATTTCAGTGAACTGATTTATTTCCTGTCGATGTAAATCCAGATGTTTTCCTCACTGTTTCTACTGAAACACAGTCGCAATAATCAACCCCCATTCATAGCCCTTTGATCATGTGTTACCTGTTTAATCATTTCATACAGTACCACACATACTGTACATTCGCTTTGTTTCTCAGCGCATTTATTCAGGTTCTTCTTTTATTTTGTCACCCAGTGTCTAATTCACCTTCTGGTTCCTGCAGTGATGGAACTGGACTGCATACAGACAGACAAGTCTGAGATCTCACCCTCTCTCCTGTCAAGTCGGTCTGCTTTTTCTTTTCGAAATCAGACGGGGCCCAGAATGTAATCTGGGCTTTAAGTGACACCGAAGATGTTCCCGTGTTTTATGAGACAGTTGTCTTCAGTTTGATAGGCTGATGTGGTGTGTCAGGAAGACGGGCGAGACCTCATGTTTGTGCTTTCCACAAATCAGCAAATGCTTCATCTCTGGATGTACAACCCTCATACATAATGCAAAGGACCGAGTACGGCTCAGTCGCTCACCCCGGAGTGTTTATCTGCTCTCTCCTCACCTCCTTTATATCTCGCTGCGCTTCTGTTCTCCCTCTCGCACTCTACTCCTATGCCTGGTCCAAACTCTGCATGCTCGTTTGCTCCTCGAAGCCCATCCCCTCCTGTGCAGCTCCTCTCCTACTGACCCCCTGTATTGTGGAGCCGTGGAGGTGTCGGAGGTTTACGGGACCATTGAGAGCACAGGCTCTTTGCAATTGAGGCCTGAGAGGGAAGAACCCGGCACTCTGGCTTTATCTGCTGCTTGAAGGGTACGAGGAGAGAAAGCTCTTCCAAAAGCAAAAAGCAGCCAGTGGCCTGTGAACCGGATCAAATCCCCCCAAGCTAAGGTTTTTTTTTTTCCCCCTTTCCTTCTTGCCAAGTTTGTTTGGGTTCTACAGGCTGGGAAACTATCTGATTGTTCAGTAAAATTAAGAATATAATCCTATTGAAGTAAATCTTTGGTCATGCTAAACACTGTCTGACTCGGGCTGCTTTGAGAGGCTCAGGATACTTTGACAGAATTGGGTCCATCTATAATTTACATGTCATATTTGGGTGCAGTGAACTCGTTACATAGGAAAGGGGGAACACAAGGTGCTGGGATTTTATTATTATTATTATTATTATTATTATTATTATAGCCTGTATTGTCTATTCACATGGGAAAAGTGGAGTGTGAGGTCTTTTTGGCGCTGTACACATGGAGGAAATGTTTTAAAAGAAAATGTCACTTCCTCTCATTCAGTGTCACATGATTTTTTTGTTTCACGCACTTTTTAAAAAAATTTTATGAACTGTCAGGGACAAATCAATTTTGTATTTTAATCGATGTTTTTTTTTTCTCTTCCTTAATGCAGGCACTAGGAAGTTGCTACTTTATACACGAATCCTTAAAATCCATCCACCAGTTTGACTTCGAAGGTAAGCATTTAAAAAGTAAAAAAATAAGAAAGCACCTCACACACGTTCCTTGCCAGTTCTATTAAACCAGTCTGATCAGCATGAGCTGAGGGGGAAAAAACATTCTAGAGTTAGTAATAAGGACTGGTGAGGCTTACTGTATTAATATTAGAATGAAATTCATGAGATTTCAGGCAGAGCTGCTAATATGCTCGAGCTATCCGGTGGTTTGAGGTGACCTCATCAGCTACTGAGGTCAGAGGTCGGGGGGGTCTCCGGACACACTAATTAAAGCCTCTGCTATTACATGGTGTCAGCATTAGCCGCTGTCATCCCCGTGAAGGACAAGGAGAAGGCCATGCAGGCCCACGCCGCCTTCATGCACTGATTCCTCAACATTTCCCCAGAGGGAGTCTGGAAAAGCAGCCTGTAACCATCACATACTCGTATTTGTTTTACTTTAAAGTAAAAATAATTGAAATTTTAAAAATACGATTTGGTGGAGTATTATTGATTGCTGAATAGATTTTGCTCCTGAATTTGCACTTTTCACTTTTTTTCACGCTCGTGGTTCATCTTTCACCTTAAAAGACGTTGTTATTTTAAGACCAGTAGGTGGAGCAGTTGTCTGAAAATGGTTCACCGTCTTTGTTTTTTTCCAGCATTATTCCAGTCTCTGATTAATTCCTCAGAAAGTAAAGCCCTGTGACAATTCACTCTCATCTTTGTGTTGATCTAGCCAAGGAGTTCAAGAAGGTGTTGGGTAAGGAGACCTACTCGGACACTTTGGCGAGCACGTCCATGCTGGAGAAGGAGAAGTTCCCTTTAGAATTCCATCCTGAGGTTTGTGCATTTCCATTGTTGGCACAACTTATCTGTTATTCTAAGGATTTACATGCGTACATATGACATGCCCTGTTCTACTCACTGTTTAAGTTCTCTTGAACTCCTTTTGTGTCCTTATTCATGTTTTCCTAGTGAAGAAAATGATGGTCATAAAGCCATAATTCCACTTTAACAGAGCTGGACTGCCTTTAAATCAAACACACCAATCCTAAAGCCTATTTGATTATTCTTACTGACATATTTTGAAGCATCTCCTCATTAATACATATGTATATATATTTACATACATACATATATACAGTATGCATACAGTATATATACACATGCATAGGGAGGGAACCAAAAAAATCTTCACACAATTCAGCAATGCCGTTTCATAAAACTTTTTTTTTCTTTTCATGTTGAAGTGTGTATGGATTTTGGGCCCCTCTATAGATAGATAGATAGATGGATGGATGGATGGATGGATCAATAGATAGATGGATAGATGGATGACTTTAAGATCTGATTATCAATTATATTGATTATCAGTATTGATCCGTTATATTCCAGCAAACTGTTGATAGGATCATGGGCACCCAAGGCTCATTTAAGCCTGTAGGGACCAAAAGCTAGTCCATCCGGTCCGAAAAGCCAGTGTGGCAAAACTGACGAAAAAAACCTCAGTTTTGGCCATGAGAGAAAGGCACTAGAACACTCATTGCTCCACAACACCCACTGCGCATGCAACCCAGCATGCAAAGAGCCCAAAGCCACTGACCCGGCCTCCGAACTCCCCAGATCCCAATCCGATCGAGCACCAGTGGGATGTGCCAGACAAACAAATCCAGCCCACACGGGCCCCATGGCGCAACGTCCTAGTTGGATTGTGTGGTGTGAGCTGATGCAAAGCAGACTTACTGTTACACATCCTACTGTATTTATGACAGATTATACATTACGACTGACCGAGAAATACATCCAGATACTGTTTCAGTGGGTGAGAGTGATGCGAGTGTAAAACCCCTGTTGGGATGTAATAAAGTAATAAATGCACACAGACGATATGTTTTTTTTTTTTTTTTTAATTTAATTGCTAAGTAGCATAAGTAAAGAAGACATAGTTCTTTAGATGTCGTTTGAGGACTCATTGAGGAGGTTCGAATGTTATGTCTTTTATTAGTCATATACTATAGGAATTTACCAGCGATTGAACGATTTTTTTTTTGTTAATTTCTTTGAATAAATCTTTGTTTCAGTTTTATTTTAACGGGTACATGTATTCATTTATTTATTTGCTGTTAAGCTGGCAAAAAAAATATCAAAGTTAATGTATAATTATAAAAAAAAAAAACGTTCTCAATATTTGTAAAATTGTGATATTTACACAACAACAGTACACATCGAATGGTCACCTACTGTACAGTAGATACGGCGATATCGTATCGACTGGCCCCTGGTGATTCCCATCCCTAACAAAAACTCATTCTTTCTTTTTCTCCTGAATATTTAAACACGTTCATGTAATTAAGAAACCACAACTGACTTATATCACCATATCAGCAATCTTAAGTACAGCTTAGTCTTTGAATGTTACAAAGAGCTGACACTAGAAACTCCTTCCATAGATCCTAAACAAACACAGAAAACATAGAAAACTTTACCACGTAAAGAGTTATGTTTTTATTAAATCTGCTTGCACACAGTATACAAGAACCCAGAGGAAGTTGTTACTATTTAGACAATAACTTATTAGGAAAGGGTATTAATATAAACTATACATTTACATTTAGGCATTTGGCAGACGCTCTTATCCAGAGCGACTTACATTTATTTTATCTCATTAGACATCTGAGCAGTTGAGGGTTAAGGGCCTTGCTCAAGGGCCCAGCAGTGGCAACTTGGTGGTTGTGGGGTTTGAACCTGGGACCTTCCGAACCGTAGTCCAATGCTTTAACCACTGAACTACCCCTGGCCCATATAGAAATATGCAAGCTATGGGAAATGAATCGGCGTGAGTATTCGACAGGCTTGAGGTTTAGTGGTTAGCATTGTCGCCTTGCACCTGCAGGGTCCCGGATCGATACCCGCCTCCTGTCTGTGTGCATGGTGTTTGCATGTTCTGTATTCATGCGTGTGTGTCCAGGATGTACCCCAACTCGTGCTCTAAATCTTCCGGGATAGGCTTCAGACATCACCCCCGCCCTTTTTCCTGCGACTCTGTATACAGTATAAAGCCGCATAAGCGCTTTATAAATAGAATAAATGTATGTATAAAGGATTGATTTAAATATTTTGTCTTCGATGTTTAACTTTTAATCTGTCCTAAAGTGTACTTGTGGCTGTTTCTTGCAGAAAAGAGTTTATTGCAGATGTTGCAGAAGTCACAACACATTCCATACAGATTTTTGAGAAAGCTACAGTATGCAAAGGCATTAAATTGCTTTTTAATCTTTTTTTTTTTTTTAACATGTTATAAAGTTCATATTTCATTCAGCTGCATGTTGGATGCTTTTTTTTTTCCATGCATGCCGTTCTGTGTGAGCACATGTGTGTGTGTGTGTGTGTGTGTGTGTGTGTGTTGCCCTATATGTAGTGATGCCTGTGTGTGTAAGGCTGCTACAGTAATAAAGAGTGTGGGTGCTCGTGTGTCAGGCTGATTCTCGAAGCTCATCAGTTACCCACGCTCTGGTGGCACGGCCCAGCAAATATATGCAAAAGCAGACAGAGTTGGCCTTTCACGGGCCTCTCCCAATTTCCTTATCCTTCACACACGCGCGCACACACCCTCGTACCTTCCCTCTGTATTCCCCCCTGCCTCCGAATGTGACATTTCCACATGATCTAAAACCAATTACTCTGATTCAGTTGCTACACCGTTCACAATAATTACCAGAACACAAGGAAAACAGAAGCAGCAAGGTTGACTGACTGACTGGCGTCGTCGAAAACAAGCGAGGAGGGGAGGGTAAGGATGAGAAAAACAAAGATCGCGCATTGATTTATGTGCGTTTCACGGCTGTGTTATGAATCTCAGATGATGCTCTCAAGAGCAGCACTCCAGATAATGTTATCCTATTTAGAAGTCACAGATTTGTGTAGTCTAGCCCGGACAGGGACTCTTCCTTACCCTCGAGCGCACACGCTTCCTCTCACACACACACACACACACACATACACGTTCACACACGTGAGAGATTGGTTGTTATCATAGATCACGGATACGGCTCAGACCTCTTATGAAAGATGAATTAATTTCACTAATGCTCTAATGCAAGGCTGTGGTGAGGTGGCTCGGCTGGTGATAACCCAGGCTTCGTCCCCGCTCCCCACTCTGTGATTTATGCCCTCTTTTAGTAGATGAAACCGGCCAGATTCGCCATCCATCTGCTGCTCTAAAAGAATCCTATTAACGGCGAATCCGGGGCAGCGCGCAACTCCGGTCCAGCGACAGCAAGATTTCGATTCTTTTTTTTTTCCGGATCCGGCTCGACAGAACCGATAAGTGACATCACGTTCAGGACCGAAACGAGAACTGCACATCGGAGGAGACTTTTAAGTGTCTCCAGACATGGCAAACTTTCTCATTTGTAGGATGTATTAAGCTAATTTGAAAAGACAGGTGTAATGAAAGCCTAGTTCATTATTATAATAATAATAATAATAATAATAATAACCTCACAATGATCTCGTTCTACAGGCAGAGATTTGATTGACAGGTAGACGGTTTTACTGGCAATGCACCAAGGAGAATATATTCCTGGTGGAGCCAGTATAGTATAAATAATATAGGTGGATTGATCAGTAATCTCCGTACCGTCCCCTTTCTTCCTCCCGACCCCGTGTCCCCTTCAGGGGCCGGTTGTGGGTGCGGTGTAAATGACTTTCTCCTCCCAGTATGCAAAAGCGCCGCAGCCTTGAGTTATGACTCTAAGTGGTGGCCAGGCGAGGGGATGATATTAATTGAAAAACCGAGTCAAAAGGAAGTGGACAAACCGCCACGTGCATTGTTTGTGAAAGGTCGAGCTGATGGATACGCCGGTCTGTCATTTCTCTAGCGTACCCCAATCCTTTTAAGTCACGTTGCCATGCGGTCATTTGTTACATTTATTATATTTATTTATGGGAAGGTTCGAATGAATCCGAAGGCTTTTTGTCATGTGCTGCACTTGCAGTTCGAGACACATGATGCTTCGTCTCGTTTTTTTTGTTGTTGTTGTTGTTGTTAAATAATTATTTAGCTAAACGAGCCTTGCATGTTTTTTTTTTTTTTTTGGTTTAAAAAAATATATATAACTTTTTCGAAGATCTTCAAGGTCACTGTCACAGGGGTTGAGTCACAATGATAGCAATGTAAAAAATATTGACTGACATGGAATCAGATGTGCATGTGTGTGTGTGTGGATCATAGATGGCAGTCACATGTCTGGAACCGAAATGAGCTTTAATAATGGTTTCACTAGGCCAGAATTTCCAGTTTATAAATATGTGAATTAAATTAAAAAAAATTTTTTAATAGAAATTATGCATAGCAAATAAAACTGATTTTGTAATCTGAAGAATATTGAATATGTGCATATTTTTATTCGTAAGAAAATAGGTCAGTTTTGGTGAACCATATGGCTTGATTAGCACGTAAAAGTACTAAATAAGTTTCTCCTTACTTCTTCTATCCCTCCTCTTTCGTTATATACGACTATTTCCATAGCATGAGAAATGATGGAGTAAAGAGTAATGGACAAGCCCTATATGGTGCTTCATCAATCACATGTTGTGAGTATTAGTTATTACTCACCGTGCATTTCTTACCATATACATTTCCATCATGTCTCTCAGGCCCAGCTGGGGTTTGTAATTTATGGGCTTTCTCAAGCACAACACTACAAAGGGCAACTGCGTATGAGCGTTCTAGCTGCGTCGCCCCCAACCTCTTCCTGGGATTCATGACATGGCTGACTTTAGACTATGATTGAGTCATCAGATATGGGGCAGATATGAGATTATGGACTGTTCCATTCGCTCGCTTAGCCCCTGCACCTCATGTTCATGTCCACCCAATCCCCATCCCCCCATACCCCCCCTCGTTGTGCTGTTTTTTTGGAGCGGACCTGCACGAGCCGCTGGTCATGGTGACCTCTTATGGACATCCGTTCATCATTGTCACTGGTCTGGAGCTATCGGAGGAGCCAATTTCACCTCTTACCCACTGACCTTTCTAACAGACATCTGATGCCCCTTCCGTTGGCCAGACTGAGAGAGTAGTCAGGGCGGACGTTATCTCTTACTATATGAGGTCAGTTGACGTGTCAGGATAAGATTTGAGATTTATGATTAGTATTAAGGTCAGTCATGTGAATCTTAGCGAGTGTGAACTGTGCCTGGAGAAGTTTGGTGGTTGGTTCTATCTTACTGTAAGTCTACAGTATATTAAGATATGATGTAACAGATGTTATGTCATCCACATTAAAAGTAGGTTTTACATTATTATCGGCCAAATCATCCAATATTGGGGCTATAAAAAGAAAATCTCACCTAGGTGAAAGTTACTTTTCAGATATGATAATATAAAACCATTTTTCATAATGCTTCTTATCTCCTGATCCATGCTTAGTTTTTTGTAAATATGCCAACACTTTTATATTTTTATCAGACAAGACGAAAGATTGTGTAAAGCTGCTTTGCGACAATGTCAATTCTTAAAAACGCTATACAAATAAAATTGAATTGAATTGAAGACATTTTCTAAGTACAATTATGACCCTTTTATGTAGTGTCCGTAACTTTTTTTAAAAATTCAAATCTTAATAGTCATTCCCATGAAACTTGTCCAAGTTAAATTTCATATAAAAAGGCATAAATCTAAAAAAAAGTGTATCATTCTAAAATGCTAAATTGTTAAGATATCGCAACATGAATTTGACACGGGTACGGACACTTTTTCTAAAAAAAAAATAATTTTTTTTTTTTAAAAAAACAGCTGACGTTAGCAACTTAAAATTTTTAGGGAAGCAAGATTGTTCACTACTATGTTGCATAAACTTCAGAATTAGCTTCTTTTGCACACACTGTCGGTATTATATGTATAACATAAAAAAGAGAAGTAAATAGGGAAGTTGGATGGCAGTTGTTCTTTTTAGGATTGTTTCAACATGGATTACTGTGTTACTAACAGTGATGGACAAAGTACCCAAATCCTGTCAATGAATAAAGGTACAGATACCCAATGTAAAATATTACTCCAGTAAAAGTAGAAGTCCTTTATTTGCATTACATTTATATTTCATTTCCACTTGAGCAAAAGTACAAAAGTATTCACCTTCAAAAGTACTTAAGTATCAAAACTAAAAGTCCAATGATTTATTATGGCTCCAATATAATATTATTTGTGTGAAAGTAAGACTCCACTCCACCTGCCAACTGTTTTTATCATCATCAGCTCCATCCAAAGCTAACCAGAAGATTTTATTTACCCCAATGTTAATCACCTACTGTTAATCATTTTATTTCACAATATGAGATCATTCAGAAGTTTGAAGTTTTCAACACTACAGTCCACACTGAGGTGAAATTGTAGACTGATGTAATGATCTGGTAACAGGAAAGTTCTGTGATTGCTGTGTGGGTGCATCTAACAGGTCAAAGTAAATCAGCCACAATGAAGCGTGTGCTGTGTCCTGATTGGTGTGTCTGCTGTGCTTCAATTTTAGTCATTTTTTCCGCCCTCAAGTAAGAAAGTAACAAATGATGTTGCGTAATGTGGTGGAGTAGAAAGCGTTATAGTTCTTAGAAATGTAACAGAGAAAAGAATTCTTCCAAAATTCAAATACTTAAGTACAAGTACTTTTTAAAATGTACGTTGAATTACATTTACTTTCTTACTGTCAACAACTGGTTGCTAAGGTACTCAGTGGAGCGTATGGGGTTCCCAGGTATTTCAAGCCAAATGACCCCAAGTTTTGTTTTACATAATTTTCTTTTTTAGAGTACTTTATTAATTCCACATATCCCAGTTAGGAATTTTCACAGATCCCAGTTAGGAAGCGGCGGCGCGGTGGTGTAGTGGTTAGCACTGTCGCCTTGCACCTCCAGGGTCCGGGTTCGATTCCCGGCCGGACTCGATTCCCGTCTCTGTGTGCATGGAGTTTGCATGTTCTCCCCGTACTTGGTGGGTTTCCTCCGGGTACTCC
>JAOTQY010000039.1:18991349-19001878 GCA_026413445.1 Dolichallabes microphthalmus
AGTTAGTTGTTATTTTAAGACACAGAGGTCGGCCTTTCTGTAATAGTTCCTGCAAGAACAGTATTGTCGAGTGCATTAGCAAAATCCGTCCAGCACCATAATGAAACTGGCTATATAAACTATATATGTCCATCATCATCCAATATACTTTGGCAGAAGAACTGTACATGAACTGGCAATAGCTTAAACGTTTATGGACTGGCTTAAAAGCATGCAGCTCAATAAATTAAAAATAGCCATGTGGAAGCTAAAATGAACACTCCTACTGGGCAATGTCAATCAAACTAAATGGTCCAAACTGTAAAAAAAAAAAAAAAAAAAAGCAATTTGACTCTGACCTACTCTGAAATCGACAGAAGAAAATCGAAGGTCTCCGGTTCTCTTCTAATGGAGGTAAATAATGCTGTATGGTGCATGCATGTCCATATGTGTGTGCATGTGTATGTATGCTTTCTCCTATTTTGCCCAAGGAAAAGTCTTTTTAGAGAGGATAGGTACATGTGTGTGCTCACACATGCATATGTGTTTGCATACATGGAAAAGTGCACAATATGTTTTAAAATATCAAACATAATCTTAAACAGTGACAATAGTGACAGTGACATTTTTTGCTGTTGGTCTTTTGGCTGCTCCCATCAAGGGGTTACCACAGCGGTCAAAATTTCGTGTAAACAAGATGAAAGCATGGACCCAGCTTGCCTTGTTCGTATACATGTATGTATGTGTGTATATGTATGTATGCATGATGCTTGCTTGTGCTTGTACAATTGTATGTATATATATGTGCATGCATGCTTTGCTTGTTTTGTACTACAGGCAGGACTTTGCCCACTCTCGCCACACTCTCTCCTACACATATCAACAATTCATTAATGCCATTTCCTAAGTTCATTCAGTCTTTTTAGTGTTATCAGCTTGCTTCATTAGCCTAAGATATACTTCACACATTCAAGCGTTGGCAGCAATCCCATTATCCTGTTCACACATTCTCACATACGTCTGAGTATATCACAACATCCCATGAGTAAACAGTATGTCCTACTATAGTAAGTAAAGAGTGTGTAGAAATAGTTAAACTGTGTGTGTGTGTGTGTGTTGATTTGTTCCAGCTTGTAAGGTCATTACGGTTGTGTCTGTGTCATCAGCATACCCCATGTATACATGGTAAACTATCGACTTGATTGGCTCTGTTAAGTGACACGTATAGCCACGCCCACCTCAATAGGGGGGGGGGGGGAAGTGCTATATATTCGTTCAAAAAAGGGGCTGGATGCTGTGACGCAATCCGGCATAAACCTCATCACTTCCCTTCTACTCAACATTTAGATTTTATTTATGGTGCAAGTTTAACTGGAAGAGATTCATTAAATTCTGTCAGACTTTTCTCGAAACTGGTTTTCGGGTCCCCCAATTTAAAAACCGTAAACATATCGTTAAAAGAGCGAGTTCTGACCAACATACAGACAAAGACTTTCTTTTATTTATACAGATTGTAAGCGATTTTTAATTTAACAGACAAACTTAAATACATCATCTGGTCAAGCTAAAAATGATTGGATGTCTTATTTTATATCCAGGATCATCCAGGATATGAAGTCCTTGTCATCCAGTTTTGAAATTCAGTATCAATGTCATCAGTTATTCCTAACAAATAATCGCCATCTGTTCTGCCACTACGATTAATTCTAGATGTTAAATTGCTTAAGACTTTGGTTAAGTTTCATGAATGCTTGTGTAAATATTAGTATTCATAAGCATGGCTTATGTATCATCATCAAATGTAAGGTTCATAGATTTCAATAGCTACGAAAGGCAGATCTTGTCAGGTGTTGTCTTGAGTCTGAGCCCCCTAGTGGGCCATCTTGTAACTGCAGTTTGCAGATATATAGTATATTAGGCAAATTGAAATAACATAATTGAAACAGAGGCGGCACGGTGGTGTAGTGGTTAGCACTGTCGCCTTGTACCTCCAGGGTCCGGGTTCGATTCCCAGCCAGACTGTTCCCAGATTCCCGTCTCTGTGTGCATGGAGTTTGCATGTTCTCCCCGTGCTTGGTGGGTTTCCTCCGGGTACTCCGGTTTCCTCCCTCATTCCAAAGACCTGTAGGTTAGGCTAATTTTCTGTTCCCAAATTGCCCGTAGTGTGTGAATAAGTGTGCGAGTATGTGTATGTGTGTGTGCCCTGCGATGTATTGGCGCCCTGTCCAGGGTGTACCCTGCCTCGTGCCCTAAGCCTCCTGGGATAGGCTCCAGAACTCTAGATCCAGATCCAGATGCAGATTATAATACAGGATAAAGCGGTATAGGAGATGAAGATGAGATAATTGAAACAGTTCTTTTATTGTAACTGTGCTTATTTTTAAGTATTAAATATTAAAGAGACATATGATAACTATAGTTGTTCCAATTTGTTGTTGTTGTTTGCTGGAACATTTGCTGTTGGTTGTATGAACGATTAACTTGAAGTTGCATAAGATGTATTAGAAATGCGACATACTCCTCAAAAAAAAAAAAAAGAGGCTAATCTATTTATACGGACTGTAAAACATAAAAGCATGTAAATGCAATATGGGGTAGGTAATTAAATATTGGAACGGCTGTGAAAAAGAGACTGCTAATTGTATAAGGAGGAAGAAAACCATCCACATAGGCAAGTTGACTCATTAGGCACAACAACATGTTCAGCTGCCTTTTTAAGGAAATGTCATATTTGACCTCATTTCAGCTGATCCCTTTCCGTTACTCTGCCCACCCCAAAAACAAAAAAAATAATAATAAGACAAGCACACACACTCAATCTGACACACACGTACAAGTCAGTGCTTTTGGACGAACCTTATAGCAGGCTCGGAAAAATCAGAGGGTGGCCACTTCCGCAGGTCGCAGGTCATTCGGGGGGCCTCCAGTTGGGGCGGTGACATGACTGGCAGCATCCACATTCTTCAGAGTGTTAACATTCTACCCTGATTCCCTGTGAATCAGACACACTGTCTAAAATCAGTAAGGGGGCAGCATAGAGAATGAGAGAGTGACTTGTATCTCCACAGCGGAGCCATGGTGCCCGGCATGTATGCCAAGCAGAATAACACAGCTCGACTCGCATTTCTGTGCGCTCGTGAGAGCTCAGTGAGTGAAAAGAAAAAAAGAAGAAATAAATCGATGTTGTTATTTCTGTTTGTCCAGGAGGTTAGATCTTTTGGTCAGTTTGCTCAAATAGCATTGACAATGAGACAATGCATTTTCATTTGTACAAAGCAGTGTCATTTTCAAGACAGCCTGAAAGTTCACTGTCTCAGAAAATGATGCATTGCGTTCCATTTGAACGATAGCAAATGCAATAAAAGGGATTGTGTAAAAATTAATAAATGTGGCATGAGAATCAAAATTCTAAATAAAGGTACTGCATTAAACCATCCATGCATTCATAAGGATCGTCCTAAAGTAAATGGAACAGCCGCAGTCACGACATTAACTAATAATAGCTGTTTGTATTAAAGATTTAAAGCCCTAAACAAATCATTACGTTTAATGCTTCGGATTCATTTTCATCTGTTGGCCCACAATAGACGTCTCCAGTTTGCTGATCTTTATTCGATTTGTCTGTTTCTCAGCCTCCGCTATAATGATATTGTAGCGCACATGTAATGAACTATTTAAATAAAAACGCTGATATAGAGTACTGAGCCACCCATCGTTTCTCCATATCGAATTAAACTATGTAGATTCAGTTAAAGAAACGGGAACAGATGTTCTACTGCAGCAGGCCGCAAAGTGCCCAAAGATTTTAAACAATTTAAAAATAATGGTGTTTATGTAATAACGTCAGCAGCGGCCTCATTTCCCCTCTCGTCTGTTCCAACCACTCAGCATTCAGCATCACCGGTGTACTATATCATCAGCCTGATCATCTCTCATCATCTGCACCTGTTTCTCACCCCAGACAGGTTTTTTTTTAATGCTTGAATATTCATAGGTCACTGTGTGGCTTAACAAATATTTAAAAAACTGCAACTGGGTTGAAAATGAAAGCTCGAAAAGTTCTGGAGAAATACTCAAGACTACATTAAAAAAGTAATGAAGCCAGAATATGAAGAAAAAAGTTGTGGCTCAAGACGTTTGCCCAGTACTGTATTATTAAAAAAAATAAAGTGCATGATCAATAATAAAGTAAGATGATGTAATCAATTAATTAATTAAGTAATTAATTGATAATATAAATATTTAATGATATCCATACAAATGTTTTATAAATAATATATAATAATAAATAAATTATATATTTGTATTGTTTATAATGTTAATTAAATTACATCCCGTTCAAGAAGTACTTAGGCAATTAATTGTTAATTAAGTATATTTGTTTGTTTATCTTTTCATTTTGGTAATATTACAAAAATATTATTCAATAGTAGATGAATGTGTGTGTGCACATTTGAGTATCGGGAAGGTGTGTGTGTGTGTGTGTGTGTGTGTGTGTGTGTGTGTGTGTGGGAGAGGGATAGAGAGAGCATGCATGTGAAAAAGTCCAAAGCTATGTGTGTAAAGTTTTCTTTCAGCTTTGTGCCGAAGCTGCTGAGACCCTGGGAGCCGTGAGCATTTAGTTATAAATTAGCGCTTGACCATAGCCTTTGTACAGCTCTAGTACAGCCTAAATAAATCACGTTACCACTCCACACCCACACAGTCACTCTTTAAAAAAAAAAAAACCTTTTCGAGCTCTTTCTGCACTCATGCAATAGCATATTTAGAGTCTGCATAAAGGACATTGTGCTCAGTGTATGTGACACTGGTACAGTTTGCCTGAATGAACTTTGATGATGCAGTTAATGTGGGGGTAAAGACAGAGACAGGGGTGGTGGTGGTGTATGGGGGTGATGCGGGTTGTCATGGGGCGCATCCTGGACCCCCCACCTTACAGCCCATTCACACTCAGTGCTGTGTATGTAATGTGCAGGTCAGGTGGGGCCCCCGGGGCTCGGGCACGGGGGTAAAAGTCAAGCGCTGGGAGCTTTAGGAAAGCGCCATGCAAACAGAGGGTTACCTTCTGACCCGCCACTGATACCTAGAGCCGAAGACAAAACACGCCGGCCTGTCGCATTAGACATGGCTGTTAGCAGGATAAAGCCGGACCCACTCCCCCAACATGCATCATGAGAAAGAGCGAGAGAGACAACGTGAGCGAGATCACACTTTCGCCATTTCGACATATTCCTTTCTACAGCTTAATCGCATCTTCTGTCTTATCTTTGTTCTGTCTCTCTCACATAAAACACACCAGAGAAGAAGAAAAAACAACAACCAGACAGAATGACACACAGAAAGATAAACAGAGGATTCAGATCACATTTTGGCTAAGCAGGCAGGCTTCCTGTGTATGCCTTTATTAGCGTTGGGAGAAATGGGACCCGCCACTGGGAGAAGGAAAAGTAATACAATGCATTCATTTTGATTGAACTTTTTTTTTTTCATTCCTGTGGACAAAGTTCAGCTAGTGGAATGCCTGATCCTTGAAAATCGACAAATAACTTGCAGAAGAGACGCGTCTGTCTGTGGGAACCATACAAACAATCACTCACGAACACCACTTGCACATTACAGGAACTCGGCTGAGAGTTATTGCCGCATCCTCCCTACAGTCCTGACCACGCTCCAAGCCATTTCCACATGTTTGGGCTATTTAAGGAGTTCCTGGGAGGCCAGAATTTCAGATCTGAAGAAGACTGTCTGATCATGGCTTTAGCGTACTGAGAAAACTTTCTATCATGATGGAATCCAAGCACTAGGATAAATGCATTAGTGTATATGGGGATTTACACAGAGTTTTTTTTTATTTTTTTTTTACTCTCTTAATTGTGTTCTGTTATTCGGCACAATCAAAGTCCTGGTTTGACATGAACGCCCCTCATACAGTACCTTCAAAGTATTAGCCCAAATAATTTTTTTTTATAATAAATAACGTAGATTTAATGTAGATTTTACAGTTTCTACAGTATCATAGAGTAAAGAATTTCCCAAAATACCGTAACATTTAATAAATAAGTTGCATTACTGAAGAATATTTGCATGATTGTAAAAAAAGCAACTTTATGTAACAATATTTTTTTCTTATGAAAAATAAGTAAATAAACAAATAAACCTAATGTAGACTCCGGGGTTTTGCATGAAAATAGAAAGGATCAAGTGTGTCAAAGTTACCAGAAGAACTCGTATTCTCCAGCACACTCAGTAAAACCTCCAGCTGTTTTACTTCTAAAACGGCACAAATCTGTATCTAGCACTATTGCATACTATTGCATATTGTTACTATTACAACTATGCACTCGCTCCTTTCTATTTTCATGCATATTTCATAAATATGATTTAAGTCTACAGTATATATTATATTAGGGTTATTTGTTTGAGGGCCGATGAGGACGAGCAGAGAAATTGGCTTTAGTTTATACCTGTTTGCAATATTTTATAGGGTATTAAGTTGGTTAAATTTCACTCATTCATTCATTCATAGCGCTTATCCCGTACAGGGTCGCACGGGGCCTGGGGAAATTCCAGGAGACATTGGGCACGAGATTGTGCGGGATACACCCTGGACAGTATACCAATCCATCGCACACAAACACACACACACTATTGGGAAATTTAGGACCAGTTATTAACCTAATCTGCATGTCTTTTGGGAGGAAACTGGAGTACCTGGACCCCACCAAATACAGGGAGAACATGCAAACTCCCAAGCACACAGACCAGAGACGGGAATCGAACTCACGACCCTGGAGGTGCGATGCCATAGTGCTAACCATTACGCCACCGTGCCACCCTGGTTCTATTTCACAAAATGTAAAAGCTAGTATATTAATTTATACCACTGTAATACTGAGTTACTTGATATTCATGTTAAATATGGTATTGTTGTGCCCTGCAATGTTCCCTATATCTGAGTGCTTTCTCTAGTGCAGTTCTCTAGTCCCGACCTGTCTAGCAAGACTTTTTAAATTAATTCATAAATAAGCAGGCGGCACGGTGGTGCAGTGGTTAGCACTGTCGCCTTGCACCTCCAGGGTCCGGGTTCGATTCCCGGCCAGGCTCGATTCCCGTCTCTGTTTGCATGTTCTCCCCGTGCTTGATGGGTTTCCTCCGGGTTCTCCGGTTTCCTCCTAAAGATATGCAGGTTAGGCTAATTGCCGTTCACAAATTACCTGTAGTGTGTGTGAATGAGTGTGAGTGTGTGTATGTGTGTGTTTCTCCTGTGATGCATTGGCACCCTGTCCATTGTCGTGCCCTAAGTCTCCTGGGACCCTGAATCCAGGATAAAGCGGGGTAGAAGATGAGTGAGTGAGTAATAAATAAGAAAATAAATATCTGTTCATTCCAAATAGTATGTTCATATTGGGGTTGCAAGCCCTCTGTCATAGTTCCGTTTTAAAATGACAATAATGAATAATTGAGTAAAAGTGCTTTGAGCGTCACCCATCAAGCTTCTGGCTAAAATGTTTTCCTTGTCAGAATGAATGACACGTGAACCTCAGCTGCTGAACGGCACCAAAACATAAAATCGCACATTATACATAGATCTAGAGTTTCCTGGGAGTACCCTCCTGGAACGGAGTCACCGGCATGAGACCCGTCTTCTACAAGCTCATAAATACAGTGATACTGGGCAGCGGGAGCAGGGGGGAGATTTATCCCAGCGATTAGCCACCACAGCATCCGCGCCAATTAATCCAGGATGAAGACACTTTCCTACCTCTTTTCCCATACACTGACTCGAGCACACACACACACACACACACACACACACACACAAAATAAATGATTAGGTATGTGGAGTTAATTATTCCTCATCTGAGGAGTGTTTATTAAGAGACGACAGAACGGGGAACCCGGTGCTCTCTGGAAGCGCTCCATGACTTCAGGACTCCATGAATCGTCCGGGTCTCTGTCTCGGAGAGCTGCACCGAGTGCTGGAGGAAATGGGATATAATGCGCTATATAGCAGACTGATAGCTTGGCAAGTTTAAATCGTACCGCTGTTTTCAGGTGCGCGTTGTCACAAACGCGGGCGTTTTAGGATTTTAACACACTTTTCGACAACTTGAGCGGTGTGTGAAGCCATGCTTTCTATTCAGCTCTTTCTCACTGTGAGCGTAGTTTGAATCCTCCACTAGGGAGTGCTGCTCTCTTCACAAACACTGCCACTGTGACCCCAGTAGTCCTGTTCATGGAGATGTGATTTCTTCCAGGATGAGGTTCAGCACTGATCCAGCACACCTGATTAAAACCAAATCAGTTTTTCTGAATGCTTTATGAAAAGGAGTTGGTGATTATTGCTTCATTATTAGATATCAACGAGAATTCGATTGTTACTCTGCTGATATGTTCACTGTCTGTCTCTTTCTCTCTGTAGGATCACTGACCAGCGGTATGAGAGGGTGCCATATTTCCTCTTTGGCGATTTTAACTTCAGGTTGGATTCAAAGCAGGTTATAGAGGTAAGACTTCTGTATAAGGGGGGATCTTTAATAGAATATGTTCGTGCTTGGGTTTTTTTGTTTCTTTGTTTCTGGCAATTGCTGAAATTGCTTTGGACAATAGTCCTAATTCCTTTCCCTATACTATGAAAAGAACAGAAAACCTGTTTAATTTAAAATTGTTTATTTCCAAAGATGGTGGTTGGATTCCATTAATAAGCTGAGATACATAATGGTGTTAAACGATTAAACTCTAACAGTATTTCACAACCGTGTCCTCGTGTTGGGTAATAACAGTGGCCAAAAAAATAAGTCTTCATTTGCTGCATTCATTAAACACTTCAATCACTAAACAATCCTATCTAGCTTTTAATGTAAATATAAATAGTAAATAATGTAAATATAAATAATAAATAATGTACAGTACTAGTATAGTATATCTATCTATCTATCAGTCTATCTAGTGTGTGTGTGTACAGAGTCAGCCAAAAAAATGTATACACACTTCAAGAAAAGAAAAGTTTGTATAAATATCCTAATACTAAATTTATTGCTATACATTAGATATTGATATACATGATAATATTATCATCATAAGATAATATTTTTCTTTACTTATACATTTTTTTGGTGTATATATTTTTTTAGTTTTATATTTACTTATTCTTTTCTTCAACTCCAATAATTTGTCAACCTCCGGTTGGGTGATTTCACTGTTTGTGGGAAAAGATGTCACGTGCAGCTTTAGAATAGATACAAATAGAAATTCAGTTGCATTACGTGATGTTTTTTCCCTGTTTGGGATCCTACAAGCACTTTTATAATTCACTTGTCCAGGGCGGCACGACCAGGTTTGACCAAAGAAATCACATAGTGATCATTTTGATAGATATTGTGATTGCGGTTTAACCTGATATGTAATTATTAAATGTACTGTTTAATATTCACTTATATACGGTATATCTCGGCTAACATCAAATAACGGCACATTCGATACTGTTAAGAGGATGCTTGGCGATATTTAGCAATGCAAAAGTTATTTTTAAAAAAAACAAAATTATTAACAAGCGCTATGTAAATTCCTGATTATGCATATGTTACCTGAAATAAATGTCAGCCTTTTTGCGATTAAATCATTGCACAGGACCATACTGCGATTTCGATTAATTGTGCATCTCTACCGGTGTTTCGCTTGGAAGCAGAACGTCAGTAGTTCTTTCTCTTAGCTTTCTTTTTTTTTTTTGCTTCTGATAACAAAAAGCCATGTATGTCTGCTTTCGCAAAACAGGAACAATTTGACAATGAAACTTTGATGTTCATCTATAATTTTATTTCACTTTTATAATGAGCTTAATTATGGCTAATGTTGATTTTTATTCCTGACTTCATGCAAGCATTCCTGATCTTGTTATTATGGCCATGTAATATCAAAAAAGGTCCGGTAATGCTAGAACCAGATCCTAGAAATGATTCTGCTATAGTAACGCTACATGTACATGATGCAGGTTACATATGTACAGTATGGCCACGCCCTGTTGCATCACGCCTGCACAAAACCGCACTCAGTGGCGCGATATGTCGATGTCATTTCGCACAGTCTCACAAGCACTTTATCGCTAAAATTATTAATGATACCTATGTCCAATAATGATGTCCATTATAGCTTATGTTTATTTTTTATTAAAAAAATACAGTTGTATCACTTTAACCCCCAACCGCCCTGACTGTCCCCGTTCTACCCCACTTAACTTTCTCTTTGCGCAGATCCAAACCACAGACCCACCAAGCTCATGTATATGTGGTCAAATGATCTGTTTTATGACATCCTAATCACCACTTGACTGAGGAGTGCCTGGTTTTATAAGGGCCTTCATTAGCACATAGTGAGTGCGTGTGAGAACAACCCCGTAACATAACAATGCACCTTGCAGTCAGGTTGGCAAATACAGCTGGGTTGGGAGAGTAGTAAGCACATTAATGAGTCATAAATCTCCCAGTTGTAAAATGCCACGGCAAAACCAGAGGCAGGACACTGTCTGCCCTTGATGAGTGCAGGTTTCTTTC
>JAOTQY010000039.1:19019509-19031587 GCA_026413445.1 Dolichallabes microphthalmus
ATAACTGCAAGCAAAAAAACTATTGACAAAATGTATATCAGTTGCTTATATAGGAATATATATATAGGAATATATATATATATATAGTTGGTACAATATTTAATTTATTTAGAAGGTGCTTTTTAAGTGAATTTCATCGTGGTTGTTGGACGTGAATGAGACCCAAACCTTATCCCTCTTCTCTCTGTGTCCATCACTTTCACTCTATTGTCACGTGATTGTTTGTGATTATTGCCCCCATGTGATATTAACAATTAGAGGACAGGATTGAGGTCAGCAGTTGTCTTCTAGCCTTTATAGTGTGTATTATGAGAGCGCACCAGGCTTTCCTTGGGCCTGACAATCATGATGCACTTGCTGTTGAGTGCAGTACTTAAATTATCCCTGTTTTGTTCATAAATAAGTTAAGAAATATTATGATTGTATGGCTGATTAGGCAAAATAGGGTCAGATTTAAGTAATTAAAAATAAAAATCATAATTCCTAAATTGATCAGTAAATCCGTTGGTTGCTCTTTGTCTGCCCTTTCATGTATGTACAGATGTGCGTATTAGAAATAGAAATATTTCTGTTTATTTAAAATATGGTAAATATCAAATAGAGCATAAATGACACATCATTGTTCGAAATCGTACATCACACAGAAACGGTAGTGTTTGGGGGATGGAATTAATTGTGACATCACTAATACACACATGATCGTGTTTGTGATTTTCTGATTGATTGGTTGATTGATTGATGGTTTTTAATCACCGTTAAGGACCGGCGTCTCATGACTGGCTGTTCATCAGTGAACGCGTGCATAAGGATATCCGTCTTGATCCCCACTAAGGGTCTCACTTTTCACTCCTCCAAATGAGAAAAAAAAGCTCAAGCAGCTGTAGATCGAGACATTTAGGTTGATGAGTGGCCTGAGTATTATCTCCCATTCATTCTTCACTCAGACTGAATGTTGACTGAGGAATACCAAGGTCACCAGATGCTTATCGATGTGTTTATCAGTCAGTCCAGTACAGAACGTAAAGCACGTCTTAGTAAAAAGTGATCAGGTTTTATTCGTTTCTTGTATAATCCAGTAAATTCTTATTTTGTTGGGAAAAGGCGAGCTGCGCAGCCAGGCGGATGGAGTGAGAAGAGCGTGTGCTTTGTGCACGAGTGTGAGAGAGTGTACACGTCTGTCCATCAACTGTGTAATTGTGAACAAAAACATCATCAGCACTTGGCAGATCCTGCTCCCCACGGATTAACAAATTCATTTAAACATGAATGGATTTTGTGCTTCTGTACTCATAAATGGATACTCTTAATTTCAATAAGGCCGCTCTGCTCTCTGGCAGCGGGGACCGTCTGAGATGCCGAGAGTTTTCTGCTTGGCTGACTCTCTCTGGCTGAGACAAGGACAGAGGGAGGGTTACTGGTGAAGGGAGCTAAAAGCTCAACCCTAAGTCAAACCCCTTATTTTAATAGAATTGTTTTATATTCTGTATTTTTTTGTTTGTTTGTTTTTTGATCAGGATTATTGATGTTTGTTTGTTTTTTTGTTCACTTACATTTCATCAGTTTATCGACTAACTATCGCTCGTTATTAGCCGAACTGTCACTGAAAAAGATCAATTTCACAGCATTGTCTGTGTGGCTACAATGACTTTGTCAGCCTGAGTATCTCTGCCTTTAGCCTTTTTAGGGAGATCTTTTCTTGGGCTTATTCATGGCTCAAGCAGCTTAAACCCTGTAAAGCGCATTAGTTTGAGGCTGCAAAGGGAGCACCGTGAGCTGGCGCTTAGACCCAAATGAGCAAAGGGGGGGGGCGGGGTGGAGAAGATGGTTTGTTTTTCACTTTCCTGCCGCTGTTTGTTTTAATTTGCCGCACGACTCTATGAGCTCGCTGGCACACCCAATTTGTGACATTTTATTCTAAAGGCCCATTTTTTTTTCTTCTCCCCCCCCCCTCCCTTTCTACTATATTGGCTTGACCTAATTAACTAATCTGTGCTTTGAATTTCAATCAGGTCTGCGGGATGGGAACCAGCAGGACTGGCTTTACCTCATTCAACTGTCTTCAAACACAGATGGTCGAATGTTTAACTAATTGTTAAAAAGACTTTACAAAAGGGAATTTAGCCGCGCACACAGTCTTCGGGGGTCAGGACAATACCGAGACATAAAGAGGGCCAGAAGGACATGATGCACTTTTCTCCGTTTCTGGCTCGTCAAAATGATTAAAATGCATTGGGTGTTATATGGGTGGTTTGGATTCTTTATAATATAAAGCGGCCAGTTAGCTTTGGCTGTAACTATAGCATTAGCTATAGGGGGTTGACTGATATTGTAGCATGACGTAGGAAAATAAATCTTATAATGGTTTGGACCTGATATCGTCAACTGTAATGTGTAAAAGTAAAAAAAAAAAAAAATACAACAGCAGATAATTGAATTAAATGACTTTAGTAACTTTTTAACATAGAAGCATAAAGCTTTATTTCAGCTCAGCTATAAATAAGACCTTATGAAGTGGTATTGACACTAGTACTGCTTCACATTAACACTTTTGATGAATGCCACAGACATTTTCGAATATGATATGCTTCTGTTTCCGCAATCAAATCCATTATCTATTTTTAAAAAGCCATTTCTTTATTTCCTATACTAAACAAGATGAAAATATCTCCTTTTTTTTTTTTTTTTACGCAATGTCTATAGCCATGTAACAAATCTTTGAAACTATAAACCGATGTCCATACATGCCAAATTAAAATGGACCATGTCCCATCAGTCAACGTCCCCTTCTTTAGTTATTCTCAGGTGTGACCTTCACTGATGCAGTGTATACTACTATAAGATTTTTAAATCAGTGTGTTCTACATTGAAAAGAACAGGCCCTATGTTCTTAGGAAAAATGTTCTTCATGGGTTATTTCAGGCTCTTTAACTATTTAAAAAGGTTCTTCTTGGAATTATTTTTAAAAGGAAACATCCCTGTTGGGGGAACTAAAAGATCATGGGAATGTTTGTGTAATACTGTATGGAAATATGAGAGAAGAAACTTAATCGATCATTGTAAATTATGGGCAGTCCTCTAAGCAAAAAACAAAACAAATTCTTCACTGCTTTTATTATCATACTTTTTAAAATGCAATGGTGATACCAGGATCTGGTGGTACAGACGTTAGAGATTGTTATAGTATCCCATTTCTTATATTTATACCTTGTGTAGAAATGTCAATCCGGGTCCCTGGGGATCCTTAAAAAGTTTTCAAATCTAGCTGATATTTTAAGGAAACAAAATGTCTTAAATTTGTCTGAAATGTTAGGAATTTGATCTTAAGCGAATTTAATCAGCATTGACTTTCTATCATTTCTCTCTGCCCTCAGAGTCTGTGTCCTAAGACCACCATACAGAGGGTTCAAACTGACACCAACCAAAAGAAGTTAATATTCACAGAGACCGACAACGACCACAAGGTAAAAAACTGCAAATCATATTCACTCCTTAAACACAATCACAAGTGGTGTTCGAGTCAAACCGGGACTTTTGAATGAACAGAACACGGTTATGAGAATAAATACTCCCTTTATTTCTCTAGATAATCCCCTGCTGCACTAATGCACTTATCCCAGTGTTTCACTAGTGCTCAGATACCATCAGGGTAGGAGGTCTTCTCAGTACGCCAGGGGCCATGATCTCGGATGGCCTGCTTCATGTCTGAAACACTGGCCTCCCAGGAACTCCCCTAACATGTAGAAATCACTTGTTGTGAGGTCAGGATATGGCAGTAACTCCCAGCCAAGTTCCTGTAATGTGCAACTGGTGTTCGTGACTGATTGTGTGTACAGTTCAAACAGAGCGATGCATCTCTTCCACAGCTTGCCGATGAGTTCCACTCGCTGAAAGTTCACAGGAATGACTGCAGTGGGCTCTGAGCCACCTGGTCTGGGATTATCATTCTTGCACACGTGGCCATCTTTAAAATGTTTGAACCATTTAAAATGTTTTCCTGCGACTTAGAGAGTCATCAAATATCAGTCGGTTTTATGCCTTCATTCACAAAAGTCAGCATCCTCACATCATCTTGAATGGGATTATTTAACGATATTTGCCATGAAATTATAACATTTGATCTAATATACTGTACATTTCCGATCACTACAGAAGATGTGTTTTTCTGTATACTGCAGCCAGAACTTACATTCTTTTCAAATCAGTTTGTCTCCAAATGTGAAAAGGAAGAAGATTTAATTTAAAGACTTCATTCCGACAGCAGAATGAGCAGCGGAGACGTTTTGACAGGCTGTATCTCATTACAAACTGAAATGATTAGGTTTAAGCCTGTGTTTTTTTTGTAGCCATCTAGCAACTTGATAAAAACCTGACATTCACTTTGTGCTAACAAGGTTTTATACCGTACATCTTCATGTAGATGGACCTTTTATTATATTTTAAATCATTACATTTTATACATTGCCGTCTTACCTCATATGATCTTCGAAGGAATACAATTCATGGATTATTAAGGTGAAAGATATTAATGATTTCTTAAAGTCTATGTGTTGAATTATAAGCATAAAACCCCCATTTTTTTTTGTATATTATTTTAATTGACTTTATTTGCCCAAATCCAGCAGGCATCATCCATCCACCAGATATAGAGTCAGATATATAAGTTGTGAGCCACACCTCATTTCTTCATATTAAAGTGGATTAAATTAAAGAAATGACAACATATTTTTTCTGTACCAGGCTGCAAAGTATCTAAAGATACAATAAAAAAATCGGTCGTTTAGGTACCAACCTTAGCAGCAGCCTCATTTCCCCTCTTATCTGATCCAACCACTCAGCATTCAGCATCACCAGTCTACTAATCAAGCTGACCTGATCATCTGTCATCATCTGTGCCTGTTTCCATGCCTTAAGTTTGATGATTTGTATGCTGGAATCATTCACATACATCACGTCACAGTGTGCCTTAACAA
Source organism: Dolichallabes microphthalmus (assembly GCA_026413445.1). Lineage (NCBI taxonomy): Eukaryota > Metazoa > Chordata > Actinopteri > Siluriformes > Clariidae > Dolichallabes > Dolichallabes microphthalmus. The sequence goes on from JAOTQY010000039.1 coordinate 19,024,480, forward strand.
ACAAAAATACAGATACAGGGACTGGATGAACCAAAAACTTGCACACATAAAACAAACAAACAAACAAAAAAAACACATTCCAAGAAGCCTTCCTCAAGATGACATTAAAAATACAAGAACGTCTGACTCTTTGAATGCAAAATATGAAGAAATGAGGGGTGGATCAAGACTTTTGCATAGTACTATAGCTGAGATTCTCCCATGACTTTACATTACATAAACCATTAGGCCTTGTTATTCTGGAGGTTGATGGTACACACTTGTCTCTGCATTCTGTCTTGTAGGTTGTGCTAGGACTCGAAAAGAAGCTTTTTGACTACTTTAACCAGGATGTTTTCCGGGAAAACAATGGAACGCTGGTAAGCTGCATATTCTCTGTTTATCACAGTACTACTCACTCAGTCATGGTCTATACCTCTTCACCCTGTATATCGTATATCCTGTAGGCTATTCCAGGGTGGGGTACAGCTTGGGTAGGGTGCCAGTCCATCGCAGGGTCACCATTGGGGTCCTTATGTTTTCATGCTAGTGTCATCGAGATTTTTATAAAGTGCAGTGAGATTAATATAATCGGGCACCTAGTGTGCGGATTCGTCAGGCGAAAGTGTGATGAGAAGCTACTTATCTTGTATTCACTTACATATGGGAACACAAACACAGGAAAGGCCTGATTAATGAACAGAAATAGCCTGACCTTGCGTTTTTCTGTCTATAAACACCGGATGCGCGTGTCCTAATACGTAGCCGTTAGAGAAAGCGCGTGTCTGCTGCACAGGAGAGCTGTAGGATGAATGACTTTATGGCTCGCGAGAGATAATCTGATGGTCATGTTCCAGTTAAACATACTGTCTTATGAGCCATATGAAACAAACTACCTTTCCAAAACGATAAATGTCCCTCTACCCCCTTCCAAAAGGAGGAGGGGTGGAGGAAAAAAAAAATAAAATAAATAAAACTCCATTGCATCCTTCATCAACTACTAGACTTGTACCGGCTTGACAGAAATTTAATTCGAGGCAGCTCTTGAAAATAATTATTGTATTTTGAGAGGAGTAATCATTGGTGGGGACATGATTGAATGTGTCCATGCCTATTGACTTTTGCTATGATTAATAGCTTTGTTTAGTCGATATTCCCATCGAAATTGTATAATTAATTGTCCGAGTAGCTGTCAGGTGCAGAGGATGGAGAGCTCTGATGAGGATTTGGGAAGATTAAATTTTCCGGGGGCCGCTGCGTCAAGGGGGCGTGGGGTTTGCTGCCGAGGGGGAGGGTGTGTATGTGTGTGTGTAAGAGAGAGAGAGAGAGAATATACTGTATGTACCACCCGGCCGAGACATTCAGCAGTCGAGGACTGCGCTAAGTGTGCACCCCCCCCCCCTCCCACGTCCACCCTCAATCTCTCATCTTCTCATTGATTTTGTTTTAGTATCTCTTTATTGTAACTTTATCTGTTGTAGCTGGCCAGCCGGTGGGACGACCGAGAGCGTGGGGAGGGAGGAGTGGAGCAAGCGATGAACTTTTCTGTCAGGCTTCTCATGCTCCTCGCGTCCTCGGGCACCGCATTTCTCAACCCGCTGGAGTTTTTAAGAGTCCGAATAAATAAATAGCATGGCCCTTCTGCGTAGCTCCAGCCATATTTTAGCTGTCAGGGAACCTAAGCAGCAGAGCAGCGCTAATCTAACGCGAGTCCAGTGTTCTGCAAGCAGAATCAGCCGCGCCGTTACACACCGCTCCAATATCTTTCTCCTATGGGCTTGAAACACACGCTAAGGAAGGTGAAACTGCACGCTAAATGAAATCCAAGCATACTTTAATTAAAAAGCGTGAAAAGTTTTTAGAAGTACGCTCAGCCAAAGATGATATTTGTAGATGATGTTTGCTTAAATTTCCCCCCCCCCCCTGAAGCCAGAGTGAAATATTCCAGGTAACACAAATTTCAATTTATTTTCAGTCCCATAATAAAAGGAGTGCATTTCCAGAAAATTAACAGTTCTTTCTAAATTACAGTACAAACTTTGATTGCGGGTGTTTTGCAAGACGAGCAAAACTTTGTAATACATTTTGACTTGATAAAAGAACGAGGTCTTGAAATACGAGCAGTACGTATACGCTTTGTCTGCCGGGCGTCACGTGATCACAACTGAGCCGATGGTTCTCTCTCTCTCTCTCTCTCTCTCGCTGTGGGATTGTGGGTAATCGTCTCGCATGCTCGGTTTCAGTGCGCATCTGTCACTCGTATTGTCTACATTCGTGCGCACATGTACTGTTTAGTATAGCCCTGTGACCATGTGGGTGCGCGCACGCATAAAGCTAGCTTTTTTTATTTATTTTATGATTATTATTATTTTGTGTCCAAATGTAGTTGCTGTTCTTTAGCAACTGTATTTCAACAACGGCTCTCGTGAAGAAAAAACTGTTAAAAAGGCTGTAGCGGTGCAGGAGATCAGTCAGATTAACGACAATGCGGCATCACATTTCCGCGAAATCCTCAAAAGCAAGTGTTATTGGATAGGTCCCCCCTATTCTTCCTCCTGCTCCTCCTCCTCCACTGTCTCTTGTTTTCCTCACACCAGTCATGATTCTTTTCAAAGCTAAAGTACAGGTTAATTTGTTTTAATTTAACTTCATATTTTGTATTATCTTTTTTTTTAATATATGAATATTTTTGGGTTGTGGAATGAATCATTTCCGGAATGAATTATGCTTCCAAGTTTTACTATAAGCTCCTAAACAATGAGATAATTTGATATTAGTTGGGGTTCTTTTTGTTTGTTTGTTTGTTTACTTGCTGGTTTACTCACTCACTAGCTGCTTCATTAGATACACCTTGCTAGTACTGAGTCCGACCCCCATTCGCCTTTAGACCTGCCTTGATTCTTCATAGTATACTGTAGATACTACAGTAGATATGGTGCTAAAAGACATTCCTTAAAGATTTTGTTCCATATTGACATGGTGCTGTAGTATCACACGGTTGCTGCGGATTTGTCAGCTGTACATCCATGATGTCAGTCTCCCATGTTCCACCACATCCCTAAGGTCCTCTACTGGATTGAGATCTGGTGACTGTGGAGGGGGTTTGAATGCAGTGAAGCCTTCCAATATTCAAGAAACCAATTTGAGATCATTTAGCTTGGTGACATGACAGAAGTCTAAAATCTGGCTAGATGTACAGTAATCATCATCAGATGTGTCCACTGTGGTCATAAAGGGATGAACATGGTCAACAACAATATTCTGGTACTAAGGTGCCCAAAGTGTGCAAAAGAGATCCTCCACACCATTACATCAGCCTGAAGCGTTGCCAAAGACGCTTTCATGTTGTTTACACCTTATCCTGATACTACGATCTCACTGTCGCAGCAGAAATCGAGACTTATCCGACTAGTCAATGTTTTTCCAATCTTCTTTTGTCCAAGTTTGGTGCGCCAATGCAAACTCTAGACTCCGTTTCCTGTTTTTAGCTGATACGAGTGGCACCCAGTGCTATGTTATATTTGCATGTTAAATTTACGCCACTTGGCAGACACCCTTATCCAGAGGGACTTACTTTTTTATTATTATATATCTAAGCGGTTATGGGTTATGGGCCTTGCTCAAGGACCTAACAGTGGTAGGGATTGAACCTGGGACCTTCCGAATCGTAGGCCAAAAGCCTAACCATTGAGCTACTGTACCCATGTGGAACCTTACAGTTTTCTCTCATTCATCTGAGCAGTTACGGTTCAAGGGCCTCATTCAAGGGCCCAACAGTGGGAACTTGGTGCTGCTGTGGTTTGAATCTGGGACCTTCCGAACCGTAGTCCAACAAAGCATTTGTATCCTGCTCACTGGATATTTCATATCATTTTCACACCATTATCTATAAATGCTAGAGAGGGTTCTGTGTGGGGAAAAACCCAGGAGATCAGATCTTTGGAAATAATTGGAGTCACTGCCATGTGATTGGCCAATTAGATATTTGCGTTAACGAGCGGGGGAAACGGGTGTACCTAATGAGCTAACCGGTGAGTGTATGCTTGCATTGCTGTTTATAGATTTGTTTGTTTCTTGGCTTGTATTGTTTGCATGCTTATTATATATTGCATTAATTAATTAAATGTCTTATTTGTTCATTTATTACTTTTATTTTTGTTTTGTTTTTTAGTGTAGTTTGCGTTATTAATGTTCTAATTCAGCTTTGGAAATGCAGTGCTGACTTTGGCTGACAGGATCCATCCTCTCCCCTTCGTATCTGAGCTTGACAGTATATCGTTTTGGCACAAAATAATGAATACGTCATAAAAGTTAGGGGCCGTATCGGCTCTGCAATGAAGGCAAAGCGGTGCGGAGTAAAAAATCAAATTAAATGACCTCTCACCCAGCTCTTATTGATGGCGTTTAATGGCGGCCGATGTTGTCAGGGCTGTATTTGACAAAGTATAAATCAAAGCACAATTATGGCAAGGGACATGGTGTGAGCCGCCAAGAAGCCACGGGGACGTTTCACTGCGCGGTTTTCCTGAAACCTTCGGCTCCTGGGCCATCAAAGCCACCGTGATTTACGTCTCTGAGCTTATTGAGCCGGAGTGCAGATTTTGAGCTAATACTGACGTTTATTTTTATTTCCCGTGCTAATTCTTCATCCGAGCCCTTGTCTCGTGTGCCGGCCCTGCGATCTGTGTGCCCTTTCGTCCCTCAAGGTCCGCGGCCCCTGATAAACACCGCAAAACCTCTATAAAACGGCAAGCCCTTGAACTTGGATACATTTTTTCTTTTTTCTTTTTTTTTGCCGACCCATCAGATGAGCGAATCATTCTGCTTAATTGCGGGGTGAAATCTCTGCTCTCAGGATGTCCGGTACTTGCATACACGTAATCTCACTTCCCAACAAAACACAGCCTCACTTTTGCACCTCTTACTTTACAAACTTTCCTGAAGGACTGCTGCAGTGATTTTCACTCTGGTATATTTCAGAGGTGAGACGCCTGTCCTAAGAAACACACACATCGTACTCGGTGTCTTTCTCCTGGGCATACACAAAACTCATTTCATACATGCACTCAAGCATGTCGTTTGCATACCCTGTGTGTGTGTGTGTGTGTGTGTGGGACTTGACATGTCCGGCTCTGGCAATGTAACGGATGCTCTTCCTGAAGCATGAATCCAGTCTAAACGCGCAACGCAAAACAGAGACGCGCAAACACAATGTACAGTAAAGCGACTATGCGGGAAAACACAAGAGTCAATGGATTTGTCCTGTGTTTAGCTGTCAGAGCTGAGGCAGTGATGCAGGTGTCAGTTGTACCTGTTGGTCTCTGCCATAATTAATGTGTACACACACAGGCTAATTATTCTGTTCTGCTTTGATTAATGACTTTAGCTCGTCTCAGTCATCCCTGCATCTGAGACGCGAGCGCAACTGCCTCTGAGTGTGTGCAGCTGGGAGAGAGCATGATTGATGAACACCACACACACACACACACACGCAAGTACACACTCACTCACTCTACTGTTAGAAAGGCACTTACTGTCATGTGTGTTACTGTCACGGAGCCATGTGTCTCAGAACACACAAACACATTAAAACATACACATGCTATACACACACCAACGGCGCATCCGTACACACCCCAACGCGCACATCCGTACACACACCAACGCGCGCATCCGTACACACACCAACACGCACACCAACGTAGACACCTATACACACACCAACACACAAACATTTACAACCATAGAGCACTCCGACACGCACACCCATACACCCACACAAATACCCCAACATAGACATCCAGACACGCCAACACACACAGCCATACAAGCACAAACACGCACCTCTATACAACCTAACACACACATCCATACACATGGTAATAAACATGCATACACATGACAGCAACCACAATTATACACACACCCGTATTAACACCAGTATATACACTGACTGGCTTGGCCATTCCAGCACCGTGAATTCCATCATCTTACGTCAATCAGATGTTGATTTGAGCTCGTGTTGAGCTGGTGCACTTGAGGTCACGGTCTTGTTGCTTGGACTGAACTTGCTGGGACTCCCCCTCCTGGGAAGATCTGCTAAGTGTTTTAAAAAAGTTCTCCATTGGCAAACAAAGCTTCTCCCTGTAAAATAGTGAATTTTAAATGATACGGAGATGCCAATATAAGATTCCCAGATTAATGCACAGCACCGCTTGCATCTTTAAGGTCAAGGATGATGTCATTTCTTCATTCCATAGTGTACACACACCTGAGGGCTCCGGAAAACAAACATTTATTCTGGAAATACATTATTACTAAGATCTTATTGCTAATTGCTCTGTTGATGATTGTGGAAGTAAAAAGATCAACATAAAATAAAAATATAGAATTTAATATTTTTCTGTGATCTCTACCTTAGTGGAGGTGAAGGACAGGTCATGTGAAGGACAGAACATAACATACAGGACATTTGAATTTTTTTCATTATGAAGTTCATTCTGTACATTTCTCTTGCTCTCTCAACAGCTATTAGAGTTTGATAAAGAGAAGGCTGTCTTTAAGGATCGTCTGCAAGAGCTGGAGATCTCCTTTCCTCCCAGGTATGAACTCCTCCTCTTACACCTCTTTCTCACATCCTGTTTCTACCTTAGAATGTATTGTCCTCATATCCTGTTCATGATCAATGTCTGTCCATGGTGATTAAATACAGCTGTATGCTATAAATTCACTGTTGGTTGAATCATTTTTATAGATGCATTTTTTTAAATTGAGGATAAAGAGGTAAGAATTAATTAAATAAATGTGGAATACTAACATATAATGTATATACATAAAATTAAGACTGTCAACCGATAAAAAATCTTTACTTTAGTTCATCTAATCTATGATATAACACGATTTATTAAAATTTTAAAATACTCAGATTCATCAAAATCTGTCTAGATTTTATGTGTATATATAAAATTAGTGCTATCAATCGATTAAACGTTTTGATATAGTTAAACTAATCTGTTATATAACACAATTTATAAAAAATTTAAAATATTTAGATTCATCAAAATCAGTCTAGATGTTTTATTTATTTATATATATACTAATTATACATACACAGTGTGTGTGTGTATAT
>JAOTQY010000039.1:19273822-19284451 GCA_026413445.1 Dolichallabes microphthalmus
ATATACTGTATATATTCCCCCTTTCTTAATTTCCATTTAAACCACAATGCCTCATGAGTCAACTGCACTTTACTATACACACACCTTTCTGTACACTGTTTCTTTGTTGGAGTCTTTAGACCAATATCATATTTTTTATTCAGTGAAAGTGAAACTATCAGGTATGATCAGTGTTAATATAGTGAACCCTCATGCATATAATAGGCAATTTAGCGTGATGAAGCTAAACTGGATTTGAATGCATTTGTGGACTTACAAAAGACTCCATTCCTCTCCCTCTTCTTCCTCCCCTTTCCATTTTCTCAGTGAACTAATCCTCTCCAACGTGGATGCTGATGTTTCCGGTAATTGGCAGTGCCACGTGACCAGTTCCCGTGGCAACAGCACCATTGGCATGGAGATTGTGGTATTGGAGACATCTGCACTGTACTGTTCGGCAGAGAGGGTGACCGGCAACAAAGGTGACTTCAGGTGTGCAAAAGGATAAGAAACACCACCGTTTCACCATTCGTAACACACACACACACGCTTACAGTATTCAAACATCCATACTTATTTAGCTCAAGATCCGATTTGTCTACAGGGTTAATCAAAAGGCATATACAGTACACTGGCATTCATCGCAAGCAACAAATCTTCTTGCGGCATCCCAATCCGAATTCTGCATAAACCAGCAAATTACACGCAACTCTCATTTTTTATGATCATTAACCATGTCTATGGCTGGCAGGGCACCACTCAGTAGTTAATGAGACGAAGCCGACCACCTCGCTCTGGCTGAATGTCTCAGCATTGCTGCTTTTGTTGTGCCCTGTGCTTTTTGTGTGTACTGTATATATATATATATATATATATATATATACACACACACACACACACACAGACACACACTGTACATATATATATTATTTTTCTTTGCTTTAGTTTCTCCAAACCTTTTATCTAGCTGCATTCTGCTGCCACAGTTTCTGCACAATATGGATTGTGTAAAGGAAAATCGGCTCATTGTTATAGAGAAAAAAAAAAAAAAAAAGACTGCACATTTCTTATGACATGCAATAACTAGACCAGAAATTATATATATATTTGAAAATATTACCCATTTAGCATTGCAGTATTTTCCACTTTTTTTTCCCCCCAAAGCCTAAACTCGAATTTTTGTTAATATAATCTTTCTTAACATGCATGGAGAATTCCTTATGATAATTTTGTAAGAGACAACTGGATTTAATACTTTAATCTACTACAAGTAAAAATTTTAAGCAATATTAGCATTGTCTTGGCACTAGTGTGATTCAATTACATTCCTCAAGTAAGATTTTACCATAATATAATATTCAGTATGTAAAATGTATGTGCATAAACATACACTAATGTACTGTATGTACAGTATGTATAGAATAAAGTCTTTATTTAATGAAAACACTTTCTAATGGGAACAGCAGAAAAAAAAAATTTTTAACTAACATTTATTAACATTTATTTTGCCCTCTTCAGCATTTTTAAACCAATTGCTACTGATCACATTTATTGCATTTTCAGTGCGTTTATTGTTTCGGATCTGACTCTTGTGCTCTTGTGTCCTACAGGTGGCCTAAAACCCAGGCTGGTTTAATGGCGTTTCTCCCCTGTGCCACAGCCTCCTACAGCTCTCAAGAGAAGAGGGCGTGGCGTAGATGTGATAAGCAAGGCCGGTGGGCGGAGGACGACTACAATCAGTGCCCTTACTCCAGCAAGTTCACACGTGTACTGCATGAACTTACACAGGTGGGCTAAAATGATCAACATTACTTCTTTGTTTGCCTGCTCATGCTGGGAAAAACAACAGTTGTGCACAGACTGAATTTATTACGTATTATAATTGGCTAGGGCACATGTCGAGTCCTGCTAAGACTGGTCTAAGTGTTCACACGGTCGAAAGATTAAATTTGGCTGGTTTCTTGCATATAATGTGATGTGCTATATGCATGCAAGTGTTTAGTTAATAGAACTAAAGTGCAGGAAGTGCATGAGGCCACCAGGGTAACTCAAAATGGAATATTAATGAAAAAAGGCACAAAAAACCTTGACAGTTTTTTTTTTATTATTTATTTATTTTTATCTCTCCTTGTTCAAAAGACAACCTGTCCCAAGCGTGCGGCACACACTGTAGCTGTATGTCAGGTTATCTCCTTCTGCAGTGCATCTTGATAATGTTGTCTGGGTTTCTCTGTTTAAGCAGTGCCCACTCACTCACTCACTCACTCACTCACTCATAGTCTATACTGCTTAATACTGTATACCGGGTTGTGGGGGCGGCTTTGAGCCTAACCCAGGAGACTTAGGGCACGAGGTGGTGGGGTATACTCTGGACAGGGTGCCAATCCATTGCAGGGCACACACACACAAACACACTCACACAATCATTCACACACTGTGGGCAATTTGGGAACGCCAATTAGTCTAACCTGCATATCTGTGGGAGGAAACCAGAGAACTCAGAGGAAACCCACCAAGCACAGGGAGAACATACAAACTCCATGCACACAGAGGCGGAAATTTAACCTGGCCGGGAATCGAACCTGGACCCTGGAGGTGCAAGGCGACAGTGCTAAGCACTAAAGCCACTGTGTTTTAAGCAGTGCCATGGTGTTGTCCGCATCTATGTAACATAGTTTGCTTGTTGCCTAGTTGTGTTCACCTGCTCTGTGTTTAGTTTTTTTTTTTGTTTAAATCATTGTGTCTATTGTGTCTTTATACCCTGTTGCTTCCTCATGGGTCTTCAAGATTGGTCCATTTAAAGTTGGGGGACAGGCCTACTTTATGCACATGTGTATTGTGAATATCAAAATATACTGGAGGGACCTTTGACAGCTATTATGTGCCCAAGGATTAACAGAATAGAGCCCGGAATTGCTACCCAGAGTGATGTGATCCCCAAAATATATGAATTTTCAAAGACTGAAATGCAAAAAAATATTAATAGTCAAGGAGAGTCAGTGGACATTCTAGTTTAGCAGAAAACTGAATCCAACCTGAGTGAAAGAGTTGAGCAGCAAGGAAATTGACTTTCCAGTTTAGAGCCCCTAGTGGATATGATGCCATAGGTTATTCAAATTGGCTGCTGATGGGGTCATACATTTAAAGTGCATGTGAAACACCTATGTAATACACAAGTTCAAATTTCTTTACATTTATTTGCATAGAATTTTAATTCACTAATCTACCCAATCGGAAATTACCCATACAGTATACAGTAGATGCTGACTCATTCACTAGCTCATTCTATATACCACCAGTCACAGAAGGACTGGAGCCTCTCCCAGGGGACTTGGATGGGATGGATGAGGTGCCAATCCACCACAATGGCAAAATATAAAGTATTAGATAGTATATTTATATAATATTCTCACTTACAGTGGAAAGCTGTCCATTACATTAGAATACTATGGTCTATTGGGTCAAAGGGAAGATTAGCCCCTTTGATGCCTTCGCATGGAAATCACGGACAACTGAAAAGGGTCCTGTGTTAAAAAAAGATTATAATAAAATGTGGGTAATTTTCTCCGATAAATCCCCCAATTCATTTCTCTGAATTACAGATCTCTGCTTTTACCAGGAAGCTGCAAATATACAGTAGTTAGCAGATAATTCGACCCAACTGCACCATTGTCCTGCCTAAATCATTGTTCATGCTATCATGCAGAGATCATGAGTTTGAATCCTAGTGATGCCACAGCCATTTCATATCCGGGAGTGTTAGGGAGCAATAAAAAGGTATTTTATTCCCTTTGCATGTACTGTAGGCAACATAACATAATCAGACATCATCTGCTTCTGAAGAAAAGTCCAAGGAGATAATTGAGCTGTTGAATTATACAGTAATACAGTACGTCATTTTCAGTGCAGCTCTTCTGAAGATGTTCAAACATTGACAACTATGAGTTTTCATAATCAAAACAGAAACAAAAGCTCTTTGTCAAAATGGTTCAAATACTTGCCAGGAATGTACTGTATCCAGACCTTCGACAGCCTTGTCACAGGCTTGTTGCCCTCTTCATCCAAGAAAGCTCCAGCTTTGCAAAGACTACAATCCATGCCGATGTTTGAATAAGTGAGGCTAGTTGTCACGTGCTTTATATAGCAACTAAATTAGCTGATGCAATTGTTTTGACTTATGATGCAGCAGGCTAGTCAGATGCAGTTTCTCTGTGGGATATACAGTATATGGATGCTGGTCATGTCAGATTAGGTTGCAATATAAACTCCATGGCTACATATGAAGGAAATAAAATGATTTAGGCAGGGAAAGGGTGCCAAGTGTGTATGCATCTTCCTGGTAGCTGCAGAGATTTGGAATTAAGAATCGCACATTTTAATTGCCCATGGATGCATAGAAAAATCATTATGTGGTTCTTGATATACAACCCCAAATCAGAAAAAGTTGGAACAGTATGGAAAACGCAAATAAAAAAAAGAAAGTAGTGATTTCGTAATTTACTTTGACTTATTCCAATTTTGGTTCCTTCAATACATTTAAAAAAAAAGTTTGAACAGTTAAGCATTTATCACTTTGTAATGTTGCCATCCCTTTTTACAACACTTAACGTTTAGAGACCGAAGACACCAAGTGATGAAGTGTTTCAGGTGTAATTTTGTCCCATTCTTCATGCAAACAAGTCTTAAGGTGGGCAACAGTATGGGGTCTTTGTTGTGACATTTTGCGCTTCAAAATGCGCCACACATTCTCTGTTGGAGACACGTCGGGACTGCGGGCAGGCCAGTCAAGTACCTCTATCCTCTTCCTCCACAGCCAGGATTTTGTAATGTGTGCAGAAAGTGTTTTTGCATTGTCTTGTTGAAATATGCATGGGCGTCCCTGGAAAAGATGTCTCCTTGAAGGCAGCATATTGTGCTCCAAAATCTCTATGTACAGATGTACAGTACATTTCAGCATTAATGGTGCCATCACAGAAATGAAAGTTACCTTTGCCAAGGGCCGTGACACAACCCCAAACCATGACAGATCCTGGATTTTGGACTTGTTACTGTAACAGTCTGGATGATCCTTTTCTTCTTTGGTCCGGAGCACACGGTGTCCATTTCTCCCCAAAAAATACCTGAAATACTGATTCATCTGACCACAATAGCCAAAGTAGTCCTGAGCCTATGTGGTGATATCGCTTCTAGATGAATGACGATTCTTCATGCAGTGCTGCCTGAGGGATCGGAGATCATGGCTGTTCAGCTTAGGCTTGCGCCCTTGTCCTTTACGCACTGAAATTCCTCCAGATTCCTTGAATCTTTTAATTATGTTATGCACTGTTGAAGGTAAAATATTCTTCCTATCTTTCTTTGAGGAACATTGTTTTTAAACATTGGCAAACTGGCGATCCTCGGACCATCTTTGCTCCTAAAGGACTAGACCTTTCTTGACTTCTGCTTTTGTACCAAATCATTATTACAATCACCTGTTGACATCACCTGTTTGAAATCACATCATTATTTAACCAATTTACCTGATTACTAGCCCTAAACTGCTCCTGTCCCAGCCTTTTTTGGAATGTGTTGCAGGTCTGAATGACAGGAAAAGATATAAGTTGTCCAGACAAAACATGAAATGTTTTGTGTTTATATTGTCTGAAATGAAATACAAGTCAAAGTAAATTACGAAATCACTACTTTCTTTTTTTATTTGCATTTTCCATACTGTCCCAACTTTTTCTGATTTGGCTGTATATTTTTTCACCCACTTTTTCACTTACTTACAAATAAGCATATGCATATACTGTACTGTAGGGCACAAATAAAATAAAAGAATGTGCCATAAGGAATTGCTGTATTAAATATTGCTGTATTTCCTTAGGAGAGTGGATGTGCATGCACAAGCCGTGTATGTTTAAGACAGAAATTTGGTACAAAAAATAAAAAAAGCAGTTTTTTTTTACGCTTTTCAAAAAATCTTTACCTCCATGTTATGGCAATGGCATGCCAACCTTTCTTTTGACTTGACCTGGCCTTGAGTGACCCTGTATTGCTATGCATCACTACCATTAAGGCTTTTTTGTTTGTAGCAGGGTGTTATCTTATTCTGGAATTCCTGATGTTTTTTTTTTTTTTTTGTACTTCCTGGTTTTCAGCCTAGTTTTCTTTCCTTGTTTCTAATTACGGATTAGCTCTGTTTACTGGCCTGTGTTCTGGCACGCACTATGAACTTGGATTATGATTTTTTTGGATTTACCCCAATAAAGCATATACTTGTTTATACACTTGCATCCTGTCTCTCATTACACATTACAAATTGCTCCACCGGTGTATGTTTCAGGTCACGTAGCCAGTCTGATTTGTCAGTTGAAGCACTTTAAATAATATATTCATGTTTCGAATGAGTCTTTTTGGCCTTTTGCTCATTTGAAGCATTCCATCGTAAAAGTTGACACATATGCATGGAGAACGCTAGACTAGTAACATGAATGACTTACTTAATATTGTTGATGATATTGTTGTAGAATCAGAATTTTGGCTTTCTTACAGTACACACAGTTTTATGTTATAGCACAAAAAATAAAATTAAAACTTTTATCCAAAAACTTTCAAAAGGGTTGCATTGTTACTGTATGTTCTGAAAAAGCAAATGGTGATACAGTAGAAGAGGTGTATGCTGGTATGGTTAGGCATTAGATATTTAGATCTTTAGATAGAAAGTGTTTTGTCTAATTGTATAAATGATTAAACCCTCTATGAACAAATAAACATGATGAGCCAATTAGGGTGATCTAATAATATGATGTGAGTTACAGAGATGTCCTCATGTCTTTTCCACACATACAGATACCAGTAAACACCACCAACGCTCTGCTCATGGCCCAGCAACTCTCCTCCATCACCAGCAATGCAGCGAGGTTCGGAGACATGATGGACGTCATCTTTGTCACACATCTTGTCGAGAGAATCACGCGTCTTGTGGATCGCCTCTATGAAGTAAGAGCTTCCTCCAGCCTACTCTACACTATCGAGTCCTTTTAACTTGCGCTATTCTAACAATCTAACTTGAGTTCAATTGCTGAAATACAGTACTAGAAGAAAAAAGGAACTAGTTCATATATTATTCACATTATTTAGGAACTATTCTCATATATTTTGTTACATTGGAAAAAAACAAGGCGTAAAGCCCCTATTTTAATAGCGTTTGCTAACTTTCTCCAGACCCAGGAATTCCACCAAACGCCAATCCCAAAGCCTTACCTTCAAAAAATACGATTTTTTTTTTTGCATGCACACAGTACAATGGTACAGTATGAAAAAAAAAATGTAACAAGAGACCAATAGTGCTTTTTGATTCATGCAGGCAGTTACACACCTGATTTCATATCCAGAAACCTGCACTGCTTACACTAATTAAATTTGTAGCTGTAACCTTGTGTGCCTCTGCGTGGTTGGATCAAAAGTCTGCACCCACAAAGGTGCTCTTGTAAGCTCCTTCCAAGCAAACAGCTTTCACACATTATGTAACTGACTGGAGGAAAGCAAATATGCCTTGCTAGAGTATAACTTTACAGCTAATTATGTCATGTACATTATAATGTTACAATCTGGGGTGATGACAAATTGCACCAGAGGCTATTAAGCAAAATTACAAGCCAGTGAGTGGAAACATCTGTTTTTCAGGCTTTTCAAATCTCTCACATTTCTCCTGCACTGAAAAGCCACACTGATTGTTGATACTTGTTGCTTCTTTTGCTTGGTCCCACTCATTTCTGGAGGATTTATTCTTCTGTTTTTAAGCTAACACATGTCTCCTCTGATTGAACCCTTGTATGACTTTTCAATGAACGTTATAAATATTTTTCCTCGATGTTGTAGAGAAGTTTCTTTGTTAGTTAACATTAAAATTTTTAGTTGCTAGTGACAAAGTTTTAGTTATAGCTAGTTGTATTCTGTTATAATGATCTATAGAAAAAAAAATGTAAATACATAATCATGACAACAGTATACAGATTTCTAGAATTTCTATATTTGTGGAAGCACAGTCAGTGTGCAGTACGTGCTTTCGAGATAATGAATATTTCTACTATTACAGTACACTGGAAGGTTATTATAGTGTGTTGCTTCTCCTTTTAGTTTCCTTTAGTCTTAGAGAGTGATGTAATAAACAGTTTCTTCCTGTTTTTTTTTTATTACTCTCTCTCTCATTTGTATGCATTTTTTGGGATGAAAATTGGGATGCATTTTTTCTGAAGAAATGGGAGGTGGAGTTTATATATTCTATCCACTATATTAAACACTGGGCAATTAACTATGGATAGTTTTGCATTTTATTTTGTTTTACATCCCAGATGTAGTTATATTGCAGTTCATCTGAGCTGTATAGATGCTTTACAATTGTTAAACCTTTTGTGCATACATACTGTATGTTTTATGTATTACAAAATACTGTATGTTAGTACAAGACCAGTTCCTGACCATGACAAATGATACATACATGCTGTACATACATATTGTAAAACCTAGAATGTCACCTATGAGTGATGTTATTAGAATTGCTTTAAATCCATAAAGAAGGGAGGCTTTTCTTTTCTCAACAAAGCTGAGTATAATCATGTTCAATCACTGAAAAGTGTCTTTTGTTATCAAAGATTTTAGTGATTTCATGCTTTGTAGTGTGTACCTTCAGATGCTTCATTCAGCAAATTTGAAAAGCTTTCTAATGTGTGGTTCACTTTACTAATGAAACCTGAACTGTTACTGAAAGTTTAAACATTTTGATCTTCAGCCCTATAAGAAAATCATTTTAAATTCCTTTGACACTGCCTACACTATATCTATCCATCCATTCTTCTAGGAAAGTCTGTAGTCCAACTAGGGACCATTGAGTACACCATTGTCTTACTTGGTGATGGCGAGTGCTTAATGTTTACTATGAAATCTAGACACGCCTTTCTGGGAATAGCAGAACGAGAAGGTCACAGTAATTGCCTGACATCCGCACCCCATTCAGAGGGCATTCAGCTGGGAGAGGCTGTTTTAAGTGGCTTCTACTGTATTTATTCCCATTTTGTGTGGCCATGGTAGGACCAACAATCAACATTCACACACTATAAGTGATTTGAGACCGCTAATTAGCCTACATGTCTTTGGACTGTGGGAGGAACCCAGATTTTGGTTTTGTTGGTGTTGGTCTTTCAGCAATACAATTCGCACACAAGCTTGACACAAGTTTTTCACTGAATGCCCTTCCTGACACAACCCTCCCATTTTTATCCTGGCTTGGGACCAGCACTGCATCCAGTGGCTGGGGTTTAGGCATTGGCTGGAAATCGAACCCAGGCCTTACACGTGTCATGCGAGAAATCTACCACTTAACCACCAATGACCTTGGAGCAAACCAGAGTACTTGGAGGAAATCCACTAAGCACGGGGAGAACATGCAAACAGAATCAAACCTGGACCATGGAGGTGCAAGGGAACAATGCCAACCACTAAGCCACTGTGTTGCCCTACACTATATGGATCATGTGAATTTCCTTATTCATCTTATATTATTATTTTTTATAGGAAGAGGAGCTGAACACCTTGGTTTGAGCAATCTATAGCTACTGTGCAATTTCTTCTTCTTTCTTCTTTAAGCCTGTAGACTCCCGGTGGAGCATAGTGCTGCAAGAACACCACGCCATCAGATCCTGTTCTGAGCCATTTTCTTCAGCTGGATCCACGTCATTCCGGCGGCCTTCATTTCGCTCTCGACAGATCTTCTCCACGTCTGTTCAGCCCTCCCCACTTTCCATTTTCCTTGTTGGTTCCATTCCAAAACTTGCCTTGTGACATTGTCGAATGGTTTTCGAAGTGTATGGCCTATCCAGCCCCATTTTCTCTTCTTGATGTCTTGACTGACCGGGTTCTGGCTGGTGTTCGAGATCTTCTCAGGCCATCTGATGTTAAGGATGTGCCGCAAGCACTTATTGATGAAACTCTGTAACTTGTGCAATTTACTACATGTTATTAACTCATGTGTACTCCTGTATGCTTGTGCTGTTTTAAGTACTGTAGGTCAAAAGTAGCATATGGCAGGATTCCAAAGAAGAGATATCTGGTTTCCTGGAGGAAACCATAGGGATGGGGCTATCTGAAACAGTTTAGAAACTTAGAGAAAGGAAGTTTAGGGAGAGTAGGGAAGTTTACTTTATGCACATAAGAAAAAAACTTTTTCCCTTGCACAGTGCTACTACAGCTTAAGGGGAGAATCTTTAACTGAAGCTGTAGTAGCATTGTGCAAAGTAAGAACTTTTTCCTTGTGTGCCCAAAGTAAGCATGCCCACAGCTAGCTCATACAGCACTATATATGTAATCACGGGAACATATTGACTTACATATGCTTACAGCCCTGGAGGAATGTATTTGTGTATAATTATAGCCATGTGGTATTAGTTATTAAACAGATTTGCAAACATACCAGAAGGTATTTGCTTTGCTGGCATTTCTGTTTTCATATGTGTTAGTTGGAACATGAAGTGCTGTATCTTAATGTAGGTCTCTTATCAAATATTTTCAAACTAAAAATAAACAGCAATTCCTGCTGTAGCTCTGTGTGCGTGGAGTTTGCATGTTCTCCCCGTGCTTGGTGGGTCCCTCCGGGTACTCTGGTTTCCTCTA
>JAOTQY010000039.1:19381782-19395785 GCA_026413445.1 Dolichallabes microphthalmus
GCCTCCTGGGATAGGCTCCAGGCCCCCGCGACCCTGAATAGAAGGATAAAGCGGTACAGAAAATGAATGAATGAATGTCCAAAAAAAGCATGGCCGCTCTCGGTCAAGACAGACAATATGACGTCCTTCCTGGTTTGTTGCCAAGTTCTTACTGCGTTCAACCAATTTTTTTCAGACACAGTGGGAACATGTCAAAGTTTATGGAAACAGCAGTGTAGCGGATGCGCATCAAAATAGCAGATCGCTTCTTTATTGTGGATATGAATCTGGGTTTCTGTATAAAGTATAATGATTTGTCCCCAAGCCTGTGCGTGTGCGGGTGTATGTATATGTGTTAGTGTTGACAGAATAATGCAAAACATAATTCAATTTGCTGTGCTTCTGTCACATTTAATACAGTTTTAAGCCATCCCACAATAACATTTAGTGACTATTGTAGCTGATGCATTATTCCCTGCGGAGAATTAAAGTCCATAGCAATAACTGATTATAAAATATTGAGTTCCTTCACTCATAATTACATTTCATGGGTTTTTTTTTTACTTCTCTTTTTTTAATATATCTTTTTCGCTATTTTTTTTAAAGGTAATTCAACATGTATTTGGTTCAGCCAACATCCTTGGGGTAAAGATGTCACTGGTAAACGAGAGAGAGAGAGAGAGAGCAGTGTTAAGAGTGTCTCTACAGTGGTAGATAAAATCTAATTCCTAAAGGTGTGTGTGTGTGTGTGTCACATTTTACCTACTTCAAAAAAAAGCTTTAAGCGGTCGGTGCTGATGTGTAATGATATACAGTACGAAAGGTCATGCTGCGGGATCAGAATCTGCATGTGCGTCAGGTTGTGACGATGTCTATTGTTACAAATGCAACAGAAATAAAAATGATTTGTGCTGAATAAGTGAACACGTTGGTGTGGAAAACGATAAGTGCTTGTATGAATTCAGATACTGTGAGCTCTGACCTGAGGTTTGCGTAAAAACAAAAGCGTATGTGTAGATGTGGATATACTACAAAATGCAGTGTGGTGCAGTATCGGTCTTTCTAAGAGATGTATGTGCAGCTGTGTCTTTTTTTATTTTATTTCTGATTATTTGAGGTTTGATTTGCTAACTTCAGTTCCTGATAAGTCACCGCTCAATAAGGATGATAAAGCCTGTGATTGCTTGGGCTATCAGCCAAAAAGATTTTCTTGGCCAGCTAGTGCAACCTCTGTGTGTGTGTGTGTGTGTGTGTGTGTGTGTGTGTGTGTGTGTGTGTGTGTGTGTGTGTGTGCGTATAAATCCATTTCTCTGTGTCTTTCTCTGTACGTGTCACAGTTCTAATGAAATCCCCTGCCTCGTTTGGGGGGATAAATATTTACAGCTCACACTATTCCATTATTTTATCATGCCCTTCTCTCTCTCTCTCTCTCTCTCTCTCCCCTTCTCATTAATTTTAATCACCACTTTCATTTTTTCCCCCCTGGTCGACTCCCTTCAGGTTTTACGTTCTGTGTTTTAAGATTCAGCTAAGGCTACAGAGGCTTTGCAAGGGCAGGATCAAACAGTGTGAATAATGAGCCTGTAGAACCTCAACAGCCGCGGCAGCAGCAGCCGCCTTGATTTCAGTATGCGAACTGCTTGTATTAGCATGGATTGCAGGGATTAGGGAAGCAGCTAGGCTAATACTTTTGCAGCATCGCATTGTTAATGTACTCACAGGGTCTAGTAGCTGTCACCAAGCTTATGTGTGCCCAGGTTTAAAGGATTTAGAGCTACAGCTAATCTAAAGCTGATACCCTGCCTAGTTGTAGGCTAGAGTCGCGGAAGACTTTAGCCACATGGCTAGGCTAGTATAGTGATAGTCTGTAACGACTTATCGAGAGCGCAGCTGAAACGGTCTGGATGTTAACAGAGAGCAGGGTAATAAACACTAGGATTATGCCATCATAGCAAGTAATAATTAGTATGATTTCTACGTGACTGGATCAGTTACCCATGATTAAGGAGATATGAAAAGCGTGAGTATCTCAACTGATCTCAACCATGTTTTTACGCTGTGCAAATCTTTTCAAGATTATTACCTGTCACACTGAACAAGATGATCTCAATAATATCTCTGCTGAATTCTAACAAGTTCCAAAGTTACTTTTTTTCTCTATGTCAAATTATACAGTAAATATTCTGCAATGATAGAGCTGATAGAAAATGACTACATCCTATTCTGTATCTGGTTTTCAGATGAGCAACATATTACTTTAATTACAAAAATTAAAGTAGACCAGAACACAAGAACATTGTGGTTGGTCACAATGACTGAGTGGCGCCACGGGTGAGCATGCCACATTATGGCAAAAAAAAAAAAAAAAAGTTATAGTTACTGTATATAGTGTGAACACTCAAGTAAAGTCTTTTTATTTACAGTATATAGGATATTGTCAGCAGTAGCTGATACTGTACAAAGTTATTTTCAGTGCTAAGCCTGAAGGTGTAACAAAGACATAAGGTCCACATAGTAACAATAATAAAAAAAAAAAACAAGTAATTTCATTAATTTAATTTATTAATACAAACTAAAAAAAAAAGTACATGAATCAATAAAACAATCCATGACCAAATCGAACCAAATAAAACTACATGTGCCTTCCAGAGAGAGAGAGAAAGAGAGCAATCCTGGACCCGGACCAGCTTTTGTAAACGTCATGTGCAGGCAATCCCTCAGTGAAATACGAGGAGCAAAGTCTCAAGTTGAACCTGGAAGAGAGACGGAGCCAGGCCAAGACAAATACTATCATGCAGCTCAGCCTGAACTACAAAAAGATAGGTCTTTAGATTTAATTTGAAACTTTCAATAGTGGAAGCAGATGTAGGCTGGGAGGCTATTCCACAGCCTTGGGCAGCAACAGCGAAACCCTTGTCACTTCTGATATTTAGACGTTATTGCAGGGATTTTTTATTTTTTTTTAAGAAGATCTGAGTGACCTGAGTGTAGATAAAATACAGGGTTAGAAAGTTAGTAATCTACTGTGGAGCTAGACCATTGAGAGCTTTAAAAAGAAAATAAAGTAGGATTTTGTAATCAATTCTGGATTGAATTGGTACTGTGGCCAGTGAACATGGGTTAAACTGGATGATGTCTCCCATTAAAAGTTCCCATTAAAAATCTGGCTGCTGCATTTTGCTGCATTTCCCAGTTATAGGTGAGCTAGGGTAGATTGAGGCAATCCCATGTAGAGGGAGTTACAGTACTCAAGCCTTTAAGAGATAAAAACTTCCTTATACTAGCTGACTTTAAGGTTTTGTCAAAACTGTACATTATTTGTTTTTTGGTTGTTCCTGCAGGGGAACCCTTAAACTGTGTTTCTAAGTAGAGCCCTTTTGGAAGCTGACATCCCTTTATTATCCAATGTATTCTTAAAGAACTCATGAAGAACATTTTTTTTTCTAAAAGCACAATAGGAGACGAATGTGAATGGATTTGTAGAGATCGTTGTCATTCTTAAACATGTTCAATGTAGGCTTTTAAATATGCATTTCCACATACAGTTCACCCATATGTGTTTTTCGGAGCATCCCATTCTAGATATAGTCCTCAATTTTGCTGTTTTAATAACCTCTGCGATAAATATGGTTTAAGCCACCTGGGAAGGTTTCCCACTAGATTTTTGGAACAAAGCTATGAGGCTTTGGGACTATTGGACTAATGCATAAGTACATTATTGATGTCAAGCATTGATGTCAGTGTGTCTGCCTCAAGCTTTATGGCGACAGTTTGGGGAAGACAGCATATGGGTGTGATAACCAGGCATATAGTGTAACTTTAAAATAAACCAGTCTAGTCACTTTATGTCTAGACTAGAATGACACAGTTGACAGAAACCCTAAATAGACCTTTCCTAGTTTAGCTTCTCCTCATACTGTATAAAATGTGACACTAACATCCTTGGGCACATCCATACTAATAATCATTAAACAGACTTTGCTGCAATCTGTTCATAAACTTACTATGATTCTACAGGGGCTGCCAATCATATTAGGAAAAAAAGGGTCTTAAACACAATAATGCATTTCACACTAGTCTATGGAGATGACATGGTAAATGGAAGCCATTTCTTATTATAATAGATTTATTAGCATTTAAAAGAAAACTGTGATTTGTTCAGTATGGGCTGCATTTGCCTTATAAAGAACCTCCAATTAAAGATTCATGCTGAGAGAACAGAATAGTCTGTCAGCTTCAAGTCAGATTTAGAAAAATGCCACTCAAAAATTACTACTAATAAAAACAAAGCTGGGTATTTGTAGAACCTTAATGCCTAATGGTGGCTGTGCATCATACAAGGGTCGTTCAAGTCAAACCATGAATTTAGTTTGTGCAGAACAGCATAACACATTTATGAGAGTAAAAAATCCTTTTATTTCTCTATATAATCTCTTATCCCAGGGTTTCATAAATGCTTGTATAGCATCAAGGTAGAAAGTTTTCTCAGTGCGGTTCCATGATTAGATTATCCGCTTCATGTCTGAAATGCTGGCCTCCCAGGAACTCCTTAAATGGCCCAAATACTTTATGTGGAAATCATTTGTAGTGAGGTCAGGACTGCATAGGGAAATAGTGTTCGTGAATGACTGTGTACAGCTCCCTCAATCAGATCTGTCTCTTCAGATAGTGACACTTTATCCTTCTTTTTTCAAGGATCAGGGGTTTCACCGGAACGAATGCTGGGAATTAATTTCTAGCCACATTGGCCATGATCAGCATTCATGCAAATGCAGCCTTCTTTAATATGATTGCACTATTCAAATCAAAAGAGTCTTATGACCAAACTGTGAATTCATAAATATGATGTTTCTGAAGGTCTAGATTATTTTTTTATGGTGGTGTATAGGTGCACGCGAATCCACTTGAATCCACTTGATGCGAATACATACTTGTCTTGTGGACATTTCGCTAAATTAAATGTAACTATGAATTGTAAAAAAAAACAAACAAAAAAAAAAAACATGAATAAAACACTTCAGAACCCATCATGAGTTATTTTACCATAATAAAACAGACTATATGTTTTATTCCTCAATTCTCTAATGAGGCCTCCTCTTATATAAAATATTAGAATATTTTTAATGAAGATGGCATCTGAGAAATGGGAAAAAAGGACATAAAAAAAAAAAGCTCAATCCCATCAATCTGTTGTCAATAATAAGGTGACAGAAGGTGCATGATGTTTTCGTCTGCCATGGTATGGATCTACTCTACGCCCACATATTCCGCTGTGATGGTAGTGAACAGCTCTTTGTATGTGACACTGTTGTAACAATGAACACAGTGAGAACCTTAAACAGCTCCCTGCTGAGTCAAAATTGTGCAAAACTTGACTGAGCTTGAATGTCTACTGTAGTGGTTAGCACTGTCGCCTTGCACATCCAGGGTACGGGTTCAGGTTCGATTCCCGTGCAGCTTGGTGGGTTTCCTCCGGATATTCCGGTTTCCTCCCACAGTCCAAACATATGCGGATTAGGCTAATTGGCGTATCCAAATTGCCCATAGTGTGTGATGTCTAGCGATAGTGTGTCTAGCGATAGATTTGCACCTGTCCACTCATGCCCTAAGTCTTCTGGGAGAGGCTCCAGGCTGCCTGCGACCCTGTATACAGGATAAAGCGGTGTAGACGATGAGTAAGTGAGTGAGCACACGGTCACAGTGTTCAAGGTTGTTATGCATTGAATCAGTTTAATCGTATTAAGTCGATTTTTTTCTGAGCTGTGAATGACTGGCTGGATAGGTCTTAGCCCTGAGTGTGCACTTTACTGGCCTTGGACATGCTTGGGAATTATACAGAAAGATTATGTGACAATGTTGCACTTTGCTTGGCCAGACTGTGGCCTGGCTATTTTTAAGAATCTCTTTTGTTATGAGATCTGCACTATCTAGGAGACAGTTTGCCAGCAAGGCTGATTTGTTAGTTCATGTCAAAAGCCTGGAGAATTGACAGGCTGGTTTGGCTTGACAGGTATCTCAAATAAGTCCGCTTTACAGCCATGGTGAGTGGAAAAGCATCTCAGAACACTCAACAAATCAAACCTTGAGGTGGATAGGCTACAGCAACAACAGAAGACCACATGAGGTTCCACTCCTGTCAGCCAGGAACAGGAATCTAAGGCTACCGTGGGCACAGGCGCACCGTCTTTTTCCAATCATACACTGGCTAGTTTTAATATTTATATGCCCAACTGAGCTCAGGTTACAGTTTGGATGCAATTTTGCATCTTCTTCCATTGTCTGAATCCAGGGAATATATATTTTATACATTAACAAGCTGTATTCTCTTCCAATGAGTCATATTATGACTCCAAACCTCTCTTCGGCGACCTCTCTGCGTCCCTTAGCAGGTAATATGTATATGAGTAATTGGTCACATGTCCTTTCCATAGTCCTGCAGGTGTTTTTATTGCTGTTATCAGATAAACAGGATTGAGCGAGTGCCATTGCTCATACATTCTGTTCTTATTGGCGCTGATTTGCTTTGCTGTCATGGTTACTCAGCTTCGCTCTGCCTGCTGTCTGATTCCCAGCTGTCCTTAATGATGTCACTGCCAAAACAGTTCAATACCGCTACTGACTGTCTGTTTCTGCTTCCTTGCAGGATCTGAAGAAGGTGCTGTCGTTCCCTCCGTACCCAGGGGACTTCCTGCACCCGGTTGTGTATGCCTGCACTGCTGTCATGCTGCTCTGCCTTTTTGCTTCCATCATCACTTACATAGTGCACCACAGGTAGGTCAGTTCCATCCGCTCTCTCATTAAAGTCTAATTTTCCAAGTCATTGGGGCGCTATAGAGATGCACATGGTCCTCTTTTCTTCTCAGCGTCGGTCCAGTTCAATTCCAGACAACATTAGTTAAGCCAACTTAAGCTAAGCATATGGAGTTTTTTATATGTAACTTTTGAACATATTCAAGATTTTAAACCATGGTCAGCCAAGACAAAAGTACGGCAGACTGGCAGGGGGTTAAATGATTGGTATTTTACTGTACTTATGTGCAAAAAGAAATGCTTAATTGGTAAAAGGAGTTTGGTTCGGGACATATCAACATATGTGTTAAGATGATATCCACTTAACTTAATTACTCTCATTCTGTATGTGACTTGGTGGTCCAGAGAAGTGGTATCATTTAAGACATTTTAGTTATAGGAATAACCGACCAGATTCGTGATCTTAAATTTTATGTACAATTAGGCCATATTGTACATAAAGGAATAAAAATGGTGTAGAAGCTTAAATGTCAAGTTCAATTCGGTAGTGTTTTTCTTCGTCTTAAGCATACAGTTCAGTCTAGACGTTTACTTACACTCATCGTGAACATGAATGTAATGGTCTTAAAATGTAATGGTCTTTTTGGCCTCTGAGTGGCGCAGTGGTAAAGCGCTCGCCCTATCATCCGGAGATCGCTGGTTCAGTTCCTGGGTGATGCTGTAACCTCTTGCAGCCGGAGGTCTAGAGAGAATTGATTGGCCGAGCTCTCTCAGAGGGGAGGGATGAGCGGTACTTCGTGCTCCCACATTAATCACGGCTCTACAGCCAATCAGGGGCGTCTGTGAGCTCGCGCAAGAAGCAGATAGCGCTGTCCTCCGAGTGTGTTACGCCGCCCCGAAGCGTGCGTGAGTGAACAGTTCGAAAAGATGCGGTCGGCTGGCGTCACATGGTTTGGAGGAAACACGTGATAGTCTTCGGCCCTAGTGACGGGGGACACGACTAAATTAGGGAGAAAATCTGGAAAAAATCCCCCCCGCCCCCCAAAAAAAAGGTCTTTTTGTGGTGAAAAATGTTTAAATCACATGCATCCTTAATAGGAAAAGTAAACAAGAATTTCAAGCACAATGTTTAATTCATTTCGGGTTTTCTGACATCAAGACAACTCATACTGTACGTACATGGTAATAAATACAGATATTCTTAATTCACTGGTCCAGAAATTTTTATTTTATTTTGCCAAAACCAAGACTACCCAGCTTTCTTTAAGTGATCTTTTAAGTGATTGTCTTCAGGTCTTAACATTTCTGTGCCAACATAAAAAGAGTTTTTTTTTCGACAACACTTTACAGTACATTGACCATCACATAGTATGTGTGGAAATCCCAAAGGAGTCAGTGCAGATCCAAAAAAGAGGATGGTAGACTTACATAAGACAGGAATGTCTCATGGAGCCATTTCTAAACAAGTGTATATTCCAAGAACTTTTGTAAGTAAGTTGATGGTATTAGGAGGCATGGACAAAGAAAAAGGCTCCTGGAGAAAAGGTTTAAAAAGAACCATGTTTGAAAGGAGTGGAGGCAAGGTAGTCAACCCAAGCTGTTAAGCACGGTGGTGGTAGTGTTGTGCTTTGAGGCTGTTTTACTGCCAAGGTTACTGGTGCAGTGAACAAAGTGAATAATAAAGAAGGAAGACTATATCAGAATTCTTCAGTAAAACCTCAGCAAGAAGGTTGAAACCTGGACAAGATTAAGTGTTTCAACAAGACATTGACCCTAAAAACACACCAAATTTACTTGAACTCTACCAATTCCACCAAGAAGAGTGGTCAAATCTCCAAATAGAATTCTGCTATATAAACAAAAGCAGCTGCTAAAGGTGGAACTTACAAAGGGAAAGAATTCATACACAATTTAGTCTTGCTGCATATATCACAGTTTGGCCTTGTGTTGAATTTACCCAAAATAAATTGTGTTTTCCACCAAACCTTAAGAAGTACAAGTTACTTTTTTAGCTTTAGTACTTGGGTCTGTTCCCAAGATTCTCATTAGTGCGACTCAGCAACAAGTGGTTGAAAGTTTATAAGATTGATCGTACCCAGCAGATAATTTGATGACATTTTGGAATTGAAATATTCAAAATCACAGAAGGACAAATATGTTAAATAGTTTTTTTTAAATAATGCATTTCATTTCAAGTCTATTCTAAGGAAATTTCAGGTATGCAACAAAATGATTATACCTGTGAGTAAATAAGGCAACCTACAGTAGAGTGCTAGTTCTTATTTTTATTTATTTTTACGCCAACATTTACAATATTTTAAGACAACTTAAAGCTGGATTAAAGAACATTTTTGGTCATCTATAGCTTTTTGCACTTTTTTTGCATTTGCCTTGCATTTTCCAAATATTTCAAAGCCAAATACAGTATATTATATAAAAAATAATGCAATAATTAACACTGTTATACAACCTTACTCTATCCACAGATATATTTTTACATTACTTACGTAAATAAATAAATTGTAACTGAAAAATTAATGAGATCACTGATCACACTGATCACTAAACAAATAAATAACACTTAACACAATGACATAATAAAAAATAAATAATAATAATAATAATAATAATAATGATACATCATGTTTGTTAGTGAACTTGCATTTCTTCCTTAGTCCTGAGCATAATGACTCCTTTTGATGGTTTAACCCTCAGTCTGTTTCTCATGCAGAGTAAGTTTAGAAGATCTCACCATCACCACCATTAGGCAATCTCAATGTTAGTAGCCCGAACACTAATTCACACCGATTGTGAGTACACTATGTGACCACAGCATGTTTTGCATGCTACTTCGATGGAATTAATCTCAAAGCTTTTGCTGTTGGATTATGTAATTGTGTGTGAAGTCACATTGTTTTCATGTGTGTGTGTGTACCCCTTTCCATATCCTCCAGAACCATGTGGTTCATTCATACTTCTGCCTAGCCTTTTTTTATGAGCTGGAATAACACGTTGAAACTGAAGTGAACTGTCTTGATTTGTTGATCTCACCACGTCTTGCCTCAGCTTTCATCTTTTTTCTTCAGTTGTTTTCTTTAAACTGGTTCGCTATGAGTCAGGCCTGTCTAACAGACTGCCTTAGTCATTGAGATGGGAGCTGTGTCCCTGTGTCTACACACTCATCAATGCCCACAGACTTCTGAAGTGTAGATACTGATCCACACACTTTTGCTTAGGCTTTCTCTAATTCAGATTAGATAATATTATTTTACACCCTGGTGTCACCTCCGTTCTTTTCCTAGAACAATTTCAGGCTGAAGATAATAGATAATAGATAGATAATAGTGCCTGTTCCTGCCGTCTTTCTGCTGCCTTCTCATTACCGTGCCCACCCATACACTCATACACTCCTACTCATATTAAAACAAACATACCTATGGAGTTCTAGTTGGGATACCAGGTTAATGCTGAATGCCCTGCTGAAACTTTATAGTAAATGTATAGACAGAGAGAAACTATATAGTCTGTATAGTGTACTATTTTTCTATAAGAAAAGAAAGAGAGTGGCTTAATAGCATGCTGGTTAACATATTGTGCGGCAACATGGTTGTTCTGCAATAATTGGTATTGTAGCAGTCTTATTGAGTTGTTATTTTAATATTCGTTAAAATGAAATGAAGCCCCCTTCATTTCATGCAATTATCCGATCAGACATCACAAAGCAGATACACATCAAGAGCTTTTGTTAATGTTCATTTCAAACATCCAAATGGGTGGGAAGAATCACATTGACCTCAACTATAACATACAGTGGTTGTTGCCAGATCGCCTGCTTTGATTTTTTTTAGAAACTGATGTTCATCTAGGATCTTCATGCACCACAGTTTATACAGAACAGTGCACAAATGTGAAGATACAGTCATGTAGGAGGAAACTACATACTACACCTTGGTGATATTAAAGGTCAAAGGAAAATGTCCAGCGAGTCTACAGTAAAACTAAATGAACCGCTCTTTATAGAACGAGAGCTCATATGAGTCCAACTGGACCAATATATACACTGTAGGATGGTATTTCAACACTCTGGGAATTAATTCAACACTGGGAATTTTACTGTGTACGGTCGGCCAAGAACAGGAATGTGATGCTACAGTAACCACAGGAAATCTTCCGCTGAAATGCTCTTCTACTCACATCTATCTATAACATACTGTATAATAAAACTGTAAAGTCGGTGTGTCTGTACTAAAAAAATATTTGGGAGACGTGAGATGAGTGATGCATCATGTAGAAACTTCTGTTTTTCACCAGCGTATTTGGCCGAGCTTGAGGTAACATATAGGCTTTGTTTATCGCTAGCACCCCATGGGAAGAGAAGATAAGCTACTTTAAAAATATTATGGAAAACACCCTTATATCATAAAAAAAATCACCTTGAAAAAATCATTAGTTCATCTCGAAATTCAATAGGTGGCGCTGTACATTTTTTAAAAATATGAATAGTAATCAAGCTTATGAATGTGCAATTGAACCTTTATTCCGCATAATTGACCAATTGAAAATTTTTGTTCATTTCAAAATTCAACAGGTGCCATTGTGCGTGGCAGCATGGTAGTGTAGTGTAGAGGTTAGCACTCTGTGTGCATGGAGTTTGCATGTTCTCCCCGTGCTTGGTGGGTTTCCTCCGGGTCCTTTGGTTTCCTCCCACAGTCCAAAGATATGCAGGTTAGGCTAATTGGTGTTCCCGAATTGCCTGTAGTGTGAAAGTGTGAGTGTGTGTACGTGTGTGTGCCCTGCGATGGATTGGCGCCCTGCCTCATGCCCTAAGCCTCCTGGGATAGGCTCCCGCCACCCTAAATACAGGATAAAGCGGTATAGAAGATGAGTGAGTGAGTGAGTGAGTGACGATTTTAAACATGCTCATGAGTGCGCAATTAAATTCTATGCAAACATAATCGCATGTCTAGTTAGTAAAACGAGTGGCTATTTGATTAATTTACTAATCAATTAAATGTTTTTGTTAGTTTTTTTTTTTTTTTACATTCTGTAAAGAGTCATTCTATAATATGGGGTACGTTTCATGTTCTCTCTCAATAGAATATATAGTGTGTTCGAGTTAGTAAATTCCTTTATTGTAACACATCTGCTACTTAAATTTTTTTTCCTGATTGATTATGTTCACTACTGGGTAATTTAGTTGACAGTTTCCTTATTTTGACCCATCAGTGGTAGGACTCACTTGGCTGACCACTTCTAACTTTAGTGAACAGTTTAACGTCATATTTCTACAAACAATTCAACATGTTTACCATTAATCATAAACTTAGTGAGCATGGGGAATAAAAAAACAAAACAAAAAAAAAACTCAGCAGATGCTAAAAAGAGTCTTATTGAATGAACACCAGCCCCTTGCGTAGTACTGCATTTGATTGAGCTTTTCAGCTAGAGAATTTCTTGATTAAAGCTTTAAAGTGTACACCACAGCCCACACACATCTGTGTTATATGCTCTTTCTGTAACAGTACAATCCGGATCAGCCGGAAAGGATGGCACATGCTCCTGAACTTCTGTTTCCACACAGCTCTGACTTTCGCTGTGTTTGCCGGAGGCATCAACCGCATCAAATACCCAATTTTCTGCCAAGCGGTGAGTCCTCGGCCTTTTCATAATCACACACTCTTTAAACCCTTTCAAGCTCTCTCTCTCTCTCTCGCTCTCTCTCTCTCTTCCTTTAAGCAACACTGCCTACTGAAATGTAATTTTTGTCCATATTGATGTGCACTGACTCCTTAACATATGCAGGTCTTTTTAACTATGTGTGTATTGCCAGTGTTACAAACAATGCCTACATGCTTGATGCCTTCATCCTTAATAGATCTTTGCTATTGGTTGGATTTATCTCCACCCCAGTGGAGCTTTTTAAAGATCTCCAGGGTACCATTCGTCTATACAGACATGTACTGAGCAAAACGTAAGAAGAGTGTAGCTCATTCTGTAATACTAAATATTATATAGTATATACATTATATATAAGGCGACTATTGCACTGCCTTCTAGACCCGAGAGGCATGGGTGTTCAAAGACTATTGTGCTGTGTTTCCATGGGTACACCTAGGAAAAAATGCACTTTTGCTGTAAGACTTCCACAAAGGTAATCTAGCTGAACCAGTGTCGAGATGGTCACTGGGAAAACTCAGAAGCAGCTGGAACGGAGGCTACAATGTTCCGAATACAGGGACTCATGCAGTATTCCTTTCTGGCTTGCTGAATGACTTTTAAATGCTGTAGAGTAGAGCATGAGAACTAATGCTTACTGTGTCAAAGAAGTGAAAATATAACTGAAGCCATAAAAGTCTAAAGGCTGTCGAAAGCTATCACTTGTTAAGTAGCTTTTAAGAGAAACTACACTTATTGTGCACACAACAGCTATATATGCCCCTTGACAATACCAGTTAATGGGATATCAGAAATGGGTTAAATATAGCACAAGTTTATTCACTGCACAGATTTGGCTCTAGCTCATTAAAGCCTTTTGTTGTAGGCTCGCGATTTAGCACCACGCAAACCCTTTGCAGTATTTGAAAGCTTTTGCTACAACTTGCTGTAGTCCACTTATTGTTCAGTAAACAGATTTGTTGTATCCTGTGCACAAAACCGACACATAGCACATTCTCACTCATCGTCTACATCACAAAGCACACGGACCTAATTAACCTAATTGGCATGTCTTTGGACTGTGGGAAGAAACTGGAGTACCCCGACGAAACCCACCAAGCACTCCATTAACACAAGACCCAAGGTGGGAATCGAACCTGGACCCTGGAGGTGCAAGGCGACAGTGCTAAAACCCAATAAGCCACCGTGCCACCATAACACATTTTATTCACCAACAAACTACTAAATATGTCAATCGGTCATTGAAGGCCATGTTAAAAAAATACCCAAATAATGTTTCATTATTACTGGTCGCCATTTGTGCCAGATGGAATTGGAATGCAGTGCAGCACCATGCAGCTTTTCACCAGCGTACAGTACCTGCTTGACTTGTTCAGCATCTGAGGGAAAAAAACGTCATTGAAAAACAGCTAAAAAAACAACAACATGTTTGTTGTCAGGCAGATTCTGATCAGACAGCTGCAGTACAACCTTTGTTACAGTAAAGATGAGGAATTCAAATGCTGGCTCTGACGAAGACCACTCGGAAAGACGGCAACTGGAGCAGGGAGGGCTAGCCCCCCGACCTGCAGCTCCTGAGAGGGAGCACCCACAATAAG